>JACJUY010002268.1:28773-96770 GCA_014220935.1 Platorchestia sp. MABIK | reverse complement strand
TGCAGTATTGCAGCCCCTGTAACCTGCAGTATTGCAGCCCTGTAACCTGCAGTATTGCAGCCCTGTAACCTGCAGTATTGCAGTCCCTGTAACCTGCAGTATTGCAGCCCCTGTCACCGGCAGTATTGCAGCCCTGTAACCTGAAGTTTTGCAGCCCTGTAACCTGCAGTATTGCAGCCCTTTAACCTGACCTAGTCACAGCCGATGACACCGCCTCCGCAAATGACGGACAGAGTTCTCTCGATGATACTCCCGTCAAACCTCCATCCTAAATTATTCCTAACCTAGCGTAGAAGTTCTCTTGTTCATCTCCTTTCCAGCACTTCCTTGTTTACCAACAGGAGGTGAATGGTCATAAATTTGGCTCCTCTTTTTTCTCACGTTTCTGGGTTTGAATACTCGTTTATTTCTCACCTATCAATTTAATTCCTTTTTAATGAATACTATCCATATTCTTTAACTTTTCTTTTGCCTCTGATGCTCCTATTTTTTTAAACATATTTTTGACTCGTTGTCCAGCGTAACTATCAAAATCAACATCATACGTGCTGCCCATCGCTAGCAACTAGCAAAAGCTCACATTCTGTCTATGGGTGCCGCATGCTCCGAAACCGCTCGGTACCACACGACTCGACACCACTCGACTCGTCACCACCCGACTCGGCACCACCCGACTCGGCACCACACGACTCGGCACCACACGACTCGGCACCACACGACTCGGCACCACCCAACTCGGCACCACACGAGGTTCTGAAACATAGCAAGTTTCAGAACGCACTATTGACTGGGGAGGACTTCTTCATTGTCAAGTGACTGCTGGAAGCCTCGTGCCTTGCCATAGACGCCACTCTGAGACAATACGCGCCACTTACGGCAATGGCTACGTGACACGGAGCCTAAGCGCAATTCAGAGCCCATGTTCAAGTCGTTTTGTGCGTGTACTGTGAAGAGAGTACACTTGAACAAAGTTAGATTGTCCACTAATTCGAAAGTTTCAGACATTCTAAGTTTGCAAACATGTTTTTCCGGCTTCCCATCACTGAGCTTGTGTTAATGTAGGGAATCATTTGCAACTGAAAATATTCTCCACATTTTTGAAGTTGTCCTAATTTTTCTTTATCATACTACGCAGTCTCGCTCTAAAAACTTGCACACAACCAAAAGCGTTATACAGCCACTTTTATCCTTCAGGATGTTAGCTTTTATCCTTGCATGAAAATTCATTGATATTAATCCGCACTCTGGTGTTGACTGCGTACTCGAGCTATGAAACTCAAGAAATGTAAATCAAGCACTTATAGTTGAATTTCATTGTCGAGTCAATATCAAGGAGAGTAAATTGAATTTTAAAGTAGATTTGTACTATCGTGAGTCCTGTAAAAAATTGCCAGAAACGACTTAAGTGTCCTACGCGTTTGGCTTTCTCCAATTTTTGTCGTCCCGTACAGAGATGACAATAAAAGTACAAGAATGCCGCCCTACCTGTGCCGTGTTTCATCAATGGTGCTCGTAAAGTCCCTCGCTTGATACAGCAGTCAATTTGGGCTGAGCGCAAGATATTCTACCTCTACATTCTTATTTGCTCAGTTTCGGCAGGAGCGCTTCCAGCTCTATTTATGAGCGCCACTTTGAGTCTCATTGCTGCCTGCACCCAGATTTATGGATTTTCCTGTGATGCAAGTAGGTGACAACTTTCTTCACAGGAAAGCCACCTCCCGAATAAAAATAACCAAACGCCGTAAAGCTGGGACGCCGAACCCAAATAAACGGAACACCAGCCTGGGACCGCTACGCTCTCGAGGTGTAAAAGCAGAGTGATAACGTCGACAGCCCTCGCTCCCTGCACCACATCACTCAATTCCTTGTCATCGGTGGACATAACCGGGACCGAGAGGCAGTTGCACACTAAGTTAAAATTGTTGTTCCATAAAGGTTTCACAAGATACTGTACAGAAATAATCGCAAAATCAAAGCCGCTGAAGTGACTCAATTTAGAGGAGCAGTAAAATTTGCAGTAACATTGCTTTAGTTAAACTAATCACAAGACCTCAAAATACTCTCGTAGTAATAAAACTGCTAAAGACATTGAGATTTTTCCCATAATGGGCGACTACGTCAGAGTTCACTCGAAGACAACGTTCCGTTGGCGCCTTCCTCCCCCTTTTCAGCTTTAACGCCATTGCTTTCAATGATACCACGCATGTTCTCAGCGAAATATCAATGGAAACGATATTCCTTTACAGCTATGAAGGTTATTCCTCTATAGCTATAAAGGTTATTGGATAGCATCGGAAACCCATCAGGTTCGTTGCCTTTAATTCAAGTGCGATCTAGTCTTGGGCAATGAGCTAGCTTTATAGTGCGGGCTCATGCAGCGTTGCAGCACTGTACTTCCTTAAAATACAGACATGCACCGTTCCGTCGCTGCACTGCTGTAGATGCTCGCAACGATGCCGGCGGCAAGATCGCAATTTGTAAAGTTTCAGATTATTTACAATACGCGCCGAAAAGCTTCAGTTGGAAGAACAAAGAAGAACACAACGAGCCGGTGTAACTGGAGCTCGAACGCCGACGACCAGCTCAGGCAAGGCAGTAACCAATATGACAGCACTGAATAGCAGGGGTAAAAACAGTAGTGCAACGAGTATCCTGGATACAAAAATTACGAAAACAAGTCCCGCAGCGATAGCCCAAATCGTCGGAATCGATTTCAGTGCACGCGTAGGGTCTTAATTATGCTTATTAGGATATTAAAAATCCAGGTAGAAATGTTTTTAATGAGGATTAAGTGCTACATTTTAGTCCTCTCTACTGATTATCATTAATTTTGAGGTCAAGAATGGAGCTTTTCGTGAACAGATTTAATAATGTCGTTTCAATTTTTTATAAATCGCGCTAGAGTGAAAAAAGCTATAATCTATTTTATAATTCTGCTTGTCCCTTCATTAGTGAGCCACTTAGCACGGCCGTGACGCTTTAGTTCCTCTATCTTTCGTTTGCAATTATCCCTATCGTTATACCTTTCATAGTTTATTTATTATTAATTTTTCAAAAGGGTGCGTTACTTATGCACCACCCTGTGTATCCTCATGCTTCAGCGGTCTACTGTCTTGGGGGTCTAAGAGCTTTTCAACCTCTGTGAATTCAAATCTTCCTTCACTTGAGAACTGAAAATTTTTGGACGAAGTATCTGAAAAACTGGCGAATTAGATGCAAAATAATGATATTCTTCTCAATGTTTTCAAACCCGTGAAATATATCCCTACTCAAATAATTCCCTTAATTTATTGTTGTATCTCCTATATACAAAATTTCTAATAATTCAAATAATATAACAAACCTAGCATCCACTCAGTTTGGTTTACAAGCCAAAAATATTGCAGTTATGACGTTGAATCTATCATTTAAGAAAATGCAACTAATCGCGAGGAATAAGATATGATAAATTTTTCAAAACCTTTTTGGCTAATAACGTTACCTAATAATACTCTTGGTGTGTGTATTTACTTATTTAAATATTTGTTTGGTGTCCGCTTCTGTCTCTCTATGAAGCTCTTAATTAAGGATGCTTAAATGGCGGTATCTATGATACGAGTTTCACCAGTGACCAAGTATTAGAATATTTTAATCGCAAGTACTATGTATTAGAATGGTTTTATTTATTTTTCATCAACATCGGAAAAATTTATTCCAGGAAACTATCGAATCCCATCATTTTTGACGGGTCATGCACGCTGGTTTGCAAATACGCTCTCTTAGTTACGTTCAGATTTTTGGCCGATGTGACGTATGTCATCAATTGTAAATTACGTAGTTCAATTAATCAATTTTCGTTAAATTTAAGGTCAAGATTGGAGCTCCCTCTACACGAATAATATAGTTTTACCCACATTTTTTCAAAGATGTATGTAAGCGAATGCAACCTAAAATGAGCATTGTCATTTTAAAAGTTTTGCCCCAGAGTGGCCCAGGCTATTCATGTGTACGGCCGTCCGCAGGGTAAAATAACAGCGGCAATGAATACTGTAGGAGAAAATGTCATTCGAACAGATATCTGGGCAAAGAACGTTTGTTCAACAAATATTATTGCGATCAATATGACAGCAATGCTTTTGAAATCAACCATAAAAGCGCGGCTACGAAGAAAAGCGTGAACTTCACGTGAAGTTTCATATTTTAGCTAAATAATTACATATAAAGTACTTTTCTATCATCGCATTAAAATGAGAATCCCCAACATGACTGCAGTTGTGCGTGCCCCGCAGAGGCGGAGCAGCTGCTGCCTGTGGGGCGGTGGAGGGAGCGGGGCTGTTAACAGGAGCGTTCTTGTGTCAAGATTTGTGTGCTTCCAATTAGGAACTAAACGAGCCAATTTTTTGAAACGTATTAATGTAAAACAAATTATCTGATGTGAAAAAACAAATCCTGTGGTTCAGATATTAAGATGCACTTGGTTGATAAGCCCACAAAACTGAAGGTAACCACTCGTTAAAATGAAATTGAAAACTTTGAATGGCCTCCCAAAAGTCACAAGACGACGTACTATCTGATCCCAAGATGTGATGAGCACAGTCCCTTGGTATCTAACGGGAGAGATTATTGCTGTGGATAAATTTATCAGCGATGTGATATTCCAATTTATGGTTCGAGCAGCAATTCTTCTTCAAGTAACTTACAATCCAGAAAATGACGTTTAAGCCAACTGTTTACCTTAATTCGGAAATTTTCAGACATTCTTTTCAAATAACCTCATCATTTAGCACTCAGATAACTTTGTATCCTGAAAACAAGGATTGGTCGCCAATTCCCGCAGAGAATTGGGCGATGTTTCCTCTACTAAGAGGAAATTCCATGCAAACCTGCGCGCAAGTTTCTCAGCTTCAGCAGGAGCAAATTTCCTTCAGCATCCCAAAAAGATTCACGGGCGCCATCGCGTTAGAATTCGATAGGCGCTTTGTATCCGCGAGAGGCGGTGAGGATGTTTCTTTATTCTCGTGAAGGCAAAGACAATTGCCTCATTTTACTGCAGTTCATTTTTCACGACCAGGTTTCCAGTTCAAGTTCCCCTGTGTGATTTATTGTGGTCTCTCGGGCGCGGATCAGAGAGACGGATGATTTATATCACTTGAAGCCTCTGCCTTCCTTTGGCCTCGTGTTTTTTATTCTTTCTGTCTTGCTCAAGCAGATTACAAATGCAACACTGTCTGTATTTTGAATCATTGCTAAAAGCCTACGAGAGTTTAGTGAATTGCAAAGCGAAATTTACATCAAATAAAACAAACGATAAATTCATGACTTTGAATCTTGATGCGTTTCGTTCAATTCTCAGAAGTTGCCCCTATAAGTTGGATCAAAAAATACGCGGAAATTTCGTTCTCTGATAGAATGATGCCGAGTATAAACAATCTTTAACTTGGTACCGAGGGTTAATTAACATAAATCTTGCTGAGGCAGGTAGTTTTTCTGATAGTCATGTAAAATACTAGAGCTTCAACAATCTGTGTTTCTCTGTCGCTGGCCGCCATTAATATCTTTCCCATAATGATTTTGGTCTCAGAAGTTGAGCTGTTCATGCGCAAGATTGATGTATACAAGCATTTAAAGGAAAATTAAAAGATTCTGCTCATGGACCTAGCAAAACTCGATTTTTATGTGCTTCGTAGCGAAGAAAGTTCACGTTAACGTCTTCCCAAACTGAAATTTGTAATTTTTAATTACAGTGTAAAGCCTTTCACTAAACTGCTCATTCTTTTAGTGGAAACTGCAACTTTTTGTAAGTGTCATCCCTCTGCAAGAATGAAAGGTAATATATGCTACAGCATTTTGCGACATTTTGAATGACAATTGATTGCATGAGGGAATTGGACAATTAGTGAAAGCAAATGTACACAATCAGGAAGTATTTCTCCTGGCGGAAACATGACAAACACAAATTGTTGCGAGTATCGCCTGACTTTCTGCATGATGTTGGAGGAAGAATTACAGCTGTTCAAGGTCTTTGTACAACAAAAGGAATCCTGAAATCAAAAGCGAAAGACGTAAATAGTCAACATTTTGACGAAAACAAAATAGCTGTGTGAAATAAAATGAAGATTTAACGGAAATTTCACGGTTTGCTTTTCTCTTCAACAACTTCAATAGTGGCTTAACTAACCTATCTGATATCTCCATCACAGAGGATAATTTAGCTTCTTTGTTCTACCTACGATACCAGTGCGTGAGGATCACTTCAATAAAATATTCAGAAATTTAGAGCTGCGAACAATTTTGTTCATTTTCTGGTGGTAAGCAAACAAGGAAAGCCTTCATTTATTGTCCAAGATAAATTACGACAAGAAGGCGCTCATGGAAAACGAGATACGCAATTTAATCTCATCGAACCAAAATCAGCAAATGATTTAGTCTTCCTAAGAAGAATAATACAAACTCCAATGAAATACATTACTTGATGTTAAATGGCATTAGCTAGCTGTATGAATTTAGCTGAAATATTCAAAATACGAGCGGTGTCAGACGATAGAGAACTTCACGGATCTCCATGAATGGCCGGAGGGACGCAGGCGGCAACATTATCAGGGGGACAGGCCCTGGTGCAATTTATGCTGTCCATCAGTCCGTGTCCGGCGCGCGTGCAGCGCCTCTTATTGGCTGCCAGACTCACGCTGTCTTTCTAAATTCAGACTTAGTTCCACGATGAACTAATGAGTGTCCTAAGTTGTGCATGGCCGTTCATCCTCAGTTGTGAACGGCTATTCATCCTGAGTTGTGTACGGTCATTTATCCTTCATCCTGAGTTGTGTACGGCCGTTCATCCTCAGTTGTGTACGGCCGTTCATCCTGAGTTGTGTACGGCCGTTCATCCTGAGTTGCGCACGGCCGTTCATCCTGAGTTGTGGACGGGCGTTCATCCTGAGTTGTGTACGGCTGTTCATCCTGAGTTGTGTACGGCCGTTCATCCTGAGTTGTGTACGGCCGTTCATCCTGAGTTGTGTACGGCCGTTCATCCTGAGTTGTGGACGGCCGTTCATCCTGAGTTGTGCACGGCCGTTCATCCTGAGTTGTGGACGGCCGTTCATCCTGAGTTGGGTACGGCCGTTCATCCTGAGTTGTGGACGGCCGTTCATCCTGAGTTGTGTACGGCCGTTCATTCTCAGCTGTGTACGGCCTACAATCCAAGCTTTGTATAGAGTTCATCAGAAATTATGAATGATCGTTTACTTTTATATAATTATGTTAGTGAAAAATCGCTTTTTCAAAGCTTCCAGGGCCATTGAATTCACTGAAACTAAAAAAACATTTTTTTATTTTGCCCACCTAAAATGGATGTATACAAGTTTCAGTCAAACACCAAATGTTTGTATTAAAAGCATTCGTGTACCTCGATCTAGCGTAATAAGTCTTCTTCTCGCGGATTGGACTTTTTCGAATAGAATCGCTCACGCCCAAGCGGCAACAATTGCCATGTATTTGTGAAGTGAGAAATATAATGGAGGCGATGCTTGAAATGCTCGAAGTCGGCGTGCGCGCTTGAGCGGCAATAGAAGTGGCAGGCACTTTGATCTGCCGATACCGAATTGTGGGGTAGTCAGTCCTGACAAAGCGTCTTAGGGGAACCAGATCGGCGGGCTTTGTAGGTGCTGTGGGGTTCGTTCGATCAATAAACGTAGGCAGAAAGACCGCGACAGGAACACTGATAAGCTCAAGATAGCGAGAGCGAAGACCTCGGCGGCAACGAGGGAGAGATTGTACTCGGATGATCAAAGACATTTGCTGCGGCGAGAAAGGCACGTTAGATATTCATATGATGTTTTGCAATAAAGACTTTTGGATCCCACACAGACGATTATTTCAGGCAACTGATATTATTTTTAGCGTTTTTAAGGTGGTGAAATACATGGTACTTATCTTATCGGGCGTAATCTGTAAACTGTTATCACTATTTCAAAGAAACACAATTCTTGTTTCATTTGAATAATTGCATTCGCCAAAATATTCAATGTAAATCGTAATAGAAAAGAGCCACTAAGCTGCTTATCAGAGGATACTCATTTCAATGGGAATTCGGTGGGAACATTTTAGAGATCTGTTCGATGATTTTGCACTAACGAGAAAAACCCAGGTCTCGTTCCTTCTTTCAAGTTCCTACTTTAACAATACCAATAAATTGCTTCACTATTTTCCGCAGTTGTTACGTTAATGAGGAGAATCAGCGCCAGCAGTTTATTACCAATTCTACTGGATAGCACTCGGCCACATTAAGTCTTGTAGCTCTCGATGCAATATTATTCTGTGCTCCAATTCCCTCCGTCTCCAAACGGTTTCATTGATGTATAGAATATACATTTTGTGGTTGCCTATAGGTACGCTCTCAGGCTTATGTGGGGATGGGGAAAAATAACCCACTGGCTAACGCAAAACGTTGAACTGGAGCACAGAAAGAGACATAGCCAAGACATTGCGCAATATCGCACCGTTGTTGGACAAGCAGATTGCTCAGATCAAAATAAAATAGTCTCATGATTCGTTCGAGTTGGTCACCGACCTACTAATGCTCGCTGAATTGTGATTAGAATCAGAAAGTTTTCAGGAAATATCGAAGTAGTTTAAGCAAACTCTGCAACAGAAAACTTTCTAATTTAGCCCTCATTTGTGAGCTGTACATACAGCAGCGGAAACTTTGCGATAAAAAACGACTTCAGCAAAAAGTTGTCGTATCAAGTTTGATTGCAAAGATCTTATGTGGAGGTAGAAAAACTCAATTTCAAACGAATTGGTTCCTGATTTCAAAACGCACGCCGAAAGTTCTAAGCTGGCAGTTACGAAGAGTTCTGAGAGCGTCTGAAATGCAGCACACCTCCACATCAGTCATATCAGCAGAGCTCTGCAGCCGCCGCAGACCACTTGGCAATTTTAGCTGCCATGTGTCATAACGAGCATTTGACGAATGCGTTTTAAAAATATTTCTGAAGGGCTCATGAAAATCTCATTTTAAACTTAATCTCATACATTCAACATAAATATTTATTTACTCTCATTCATTCGCAAATGAAAGGTAACTCATATATTTAATATTCAATTTCTCCTTCTTAGATATGCCGTTTATCCTGTGAATTGATTTATAAAAATTGCACGGATTGGCGATTGGAAATCCATGTAACTAACCACTTCCGATAGTCGGCTTAAAGGACGTTCTCACTGAGTGTGAATAATAATGCACTGTCTGCGCCTGGTAAGCATCTGATGAGCAAAATGCATTTTTATGTGCATAAATTAAAATTTTAAATGAGATAAGAGCTGGGGTGCAGTGTTTAGTCGAAGAATGAGTGCACAATGGCAAGCTATTATTGTTTTTTCCTTTGATAACACATCTCTATAAGGCGATGTCGGATATCAAGACAGATGATTCATCCTGCGAAGAAATAAGCCGTCGGCATCAGTATCATCCCTTCCCCTCTGGCTAACTAAGAGCATTCGGGTTAAAAACTAATGAGCAACTATGTCATTTCAATGCACCTCCAAAATCAATTGTCAAACAAGTCCATCTCAGACTCTGAGTAAATATTGTACCATTCTTTACAAGTAGTTACGAAGGTTCTACTATTAAAACTGAAATGTACATTTTGAATTTTCCCAGTTTTTATTCCAGTAAACATTTCGCTCGCTGACATCTTTTCTTCGACATCAAAGGATTCACTAGACAATGGAGGACAAGCAGAAGCATGAAAAGCTGCATCAAGATGCTTGAGCTCCAACATTACTCGCCCCAAAAATATTCAAGCCTTGAGAGGTTGTGTCATTGTCCTAATTTAAGGTTGGATTTCTTAACTTAGTTTTGTGTCTATATTACTGTAACCTTATCATTCTCGTAAATTAATCAGGGAAGTGTGACTAGCTAAAGAAATGTGTACGGATACTTTGTTTTAAAAAGTATAGCAATCTAATTGTAAATTTGATCCAAGGCTATGATAAATGAAAAGTACTCCTCATTCAAGTACAACAATGGATTCCCATCGACATGAATATGAGTGCTTTTCCTATTCATTCATCTACGTAATTGATTTACCCTTGAACTTTTCTCTAGAAATGGAAAATCAGCTGAACAAGGGGTTGCAAATTTTCACCAAAAATGGAAAAGGCATCTGAACAAGAAGTTAGGAATTTTCAATAGAAATGGAAAACGCGGCAGAAGAAGGGGTGGTGAATGCAAGAGGAGATTCTGCCCAGCCGGAACACCGAGGGCTACAAAGACAAGAGACAGACTACACAACAGATTGAATATCAGTGCAGAATACCTTCACCGCTGTAGTCCTGGTGTCTCTCTGCTCTTGAGTCAAAACGTTTCGTGAATGTGCATTGATTTATGATTTCATTCTGACATTTTAACATCAAGCCCTATAAAGCAGCGATTTTTTTCAGAGATCAATTAATCCTTCTATAGAACATGAGTACTTGATTTTAAATTTGATTATTGATTGAGTCTGTGATATCATCAATGTCTGCGTGGCTCAAAAGCTTTCAATTGAGGTATTACGGGAAAAAAATAAGTCACTTAACAAGTCTTCCAAATAATAGCCCAGATGTTTAGTGCCTCATAGACGAAAAATATTAGCGTCAGTGACTTAATATTTTAGGTGGAATAATTATGCCTGAAGAATTAGTGTTCTTCAGCAGGGAAACATTTTTTGAAGCGAAAATATTTTGGTAAATTTGATGGGTTTTCATTGACAAAGCTCAAAGGAAGATTAGATTTGCTTTTGAACAACGCATGAACCTCACTGCCATACGTCCATCAACATTCAAAATGGCTTTGAAATATGAGAACACAGTATCAATTCCCGATGAAAACTGGATGGTTTAAATGGCATCGAGTAAAAAACTCAGATTTTCAACTACCTGTAGCCATTAAACGAAGAAGTAACAGACCCGTTAAAAACTCAAACATTTTCTATGAATTTAATGGAAATATTTCACCCATATCTCACCTATTATTCTGATAATAGGGCTTGTGATAAAAAGGAAGAACTGTTCTTCAGTTGAAATACTGACGTGTGCCGGCACTGCGAAAGCAACAGTTCGTGCTCCTGAACATCAAGCAGATTGCAACCGACGGACGTCCATTCCGGCGGAACAGCCCGTGCGTGTCTGCCAGCCTGAAAGCCAATGGCTTTTATTCCTAACTTATAGTGATGTTGTTCTCGTATTTTCTGAATATTATCTCCCTGGTGCAATTTCAAGCAGTTAGTGGCATTATTCGTGAGAGGTATAGGTGCATCTCAACAAATTATTTAAATGCGTGCTTTATAATGGCAGTTAGAAAGTTGTTCTGTGTAAACGGCCTTCAAGGTTCTCTCATACTTTTGATGTTATTTTCAAATTTTTCCCATCCTCTACGAAGACTCTCAGATTGAAATGTAAACGCTCGTCGTAACCATAGATCATGTTATAGTTTTTTCAATTGATAGTTTATATACGCGATCGCTCATAGCACACTGACAAAATAACATACTTTTCGATATCTTCTCACTTCACTATTCGAAAAGTTGTCGTGGCTGAGTGTATTTTATCTGCAATAATTTGTATCTTCACTGTGGTTATTTGATGCAATGAAATGTTACTTAACTCGTCTTATTTCAACTCAAGATTATTTCACAACATGATAAAAAACTAAGTTCAAGACTTAATTATCTGGTGCTGCAATGTAAGTTTATTTTGTCAAAGTATATGATACAAATTTCAATAGGATGGGTTTCAGTGATAACCCAGATTAAAGCAGCATTGAAATAATCTGTTTTATATCAGTTAAACAACCGTATTTTCAATCTCAGAAGTATAACATAGGTAGATGAGCACAGCTCAAAACTGCAAAATGCCGAACAAGCAGACATGCTGCATCAAAACGATTGATGGTAAAAAATTTCTTAAAAAGAATGTAATTTTAGTTTTCCCCCAACAAAGACTGACTTTTTTAAGCTTCATTACGACTTATCCCTGTTGACAATTATTAATAGCACTAGAGCTTAAAAAATATAGTCGTTTAAATCAAGCATAACCATCAAATTTTATGCATGAGGAAACGTCTCAATTTGTTCGAAGTCAGCTTTTGATCCAAAAGAGACTATTTGCCGTGCAATTGTTCTGCGAGCGACATGAGCTGCCTTGAAACTTCTTATATCAACACGTAGAGCCTTATTTCTGTGCCGCTACCGTAGCTGTGATCTGATATAACTCCAAATTTTTGGTATATTTCAGAACACTTGCTATAAATGAGTAGTAGCTCCCTGGCTAGGCGGAGTTATAACTCCCTTGCAGTGAAGTAGGAAGGGATGTTTCGACGAGTATCACTTGATATCCGGCGCAAAAACGAAAGTTCTACGTGTTGAGACAACGGGAAATTGGAAGGTCACCCAAATATGAATCCTCGATTAGGCCACAACAAGGACATAAATCGTACCCAAGAAAGTCAGAAATCAGGCTGAATTGCTCCGATGTCTTTCCAAGCCAAATAATTGAAAACTGTTGGTGTCATTTTGGTTGAGATTAATGTTGACATAAGGTTGTTGCAATCAATGAGGATACCTGCATAAGGCAATATTATTTAAGTAAGTATGTTTGAACAAATTCATAGCGCATATTGAAAATAAATTTTGAAGAATACAAATAAAAAATGACTGTAAATTATGTAAAATCAAGATGCAGAATTGAATACAGTCAATTAGATAGTTCAATTTATTATCAAATGAAAGTCATTGGCTCATTGCACCCGATATTTTCGGTAAATAACTGTCTCATTAATGTTTGAAGAATTGTTCGTTCGTGCTTCTTTTTAGAGAGACTTTAATAAAGTGCTGTAAACGGTCTCGCTTTCAAACGTCTGAAGATGAATATTTACGGAAGGATGTTATTCGCTGGCGAAGCTAAGGAGGCTTTGACAGTGGATTTTGGTGTTTCAGGGCAGTTGAACATGACAGCAGCGGACGCTTGCGAAGGATTTCTTAAACATACGAGCAGCTCCGCGGACTCGAACGTGACACAAAAGTTAAAGAACGAAGCCCTTCCGTTCAAGGCATAAGAGTCTAGACGATCGATGCGTGCCGTGTTAGAGGCTTATTGGGAGCTTTGAAAAACTTGCGAAATCGTCTATGAAATCCTTGTAACTTTGAAATTCTCCTCCGAAGTTAGACGAATAGATTGCTGAAAATTTTATGTGGTTTTCTGGCTTCGAGAATGCACTTACCTATACACGCATTAATATTTCGATAGCTAGAAAGTTTAAAGTAGCTCAGTACAATGCCCTGATTTGATCGCTTAGCGAATCAATGCTTGCATACTATTACGCTGCTAATTTTAGCAGTTTACTCCAAGAGTCCTTTCGAAAAACAATACAAAGTAAAAACAGGTCGTGAAAAGTGAGTGACCTCAGACACATGTTTAAAAACTATTACTAAAACGAATTCTCCGCATTTTAAAAAGCTATGCTACGCACTACTGATATTAATAATCCCTTATCTCAGTTTACAAATCCGCATCGATGTGCATCAATGAACTTCTCGTTAGCAACGATCAATAATACTGTCTTTTGACTCGGGTATATAATGACTGCCTGATGTAGGTGTGTCGTGCAGAATATTTGAGAGCTCAGCCCAGGTATGGAGTCACGGTGGTCCAAGCAGCTGCAACTTGGACAATGAAAAACTCAATCGCCAGTCGAGAATTCTTTATTGATGATTGGAACGATTCTTTAGCAGTGACATTTTCACAGGCCAGAATAAGGGAGTAGCAATATGGTTATATGTAAGTTGCGATTTATTTCACATTTGAGATTCATTGCCTCAAAATGACTAGCAATTAATGCTGCATACTTCCCCATGCAAAATGAAGTCTTGGAACGAGTGCTCCTAAGTCAGCGTTCGAAGCTCCTTTTTCTCATTGAAATGTATTCATTCAAACTACTTGTAAACGAATATATCATCGCACACTTATCGCTTTATTTATCTCTCATGATAAGCAATATCACTTTAACATTTCAGTTTAAAAGCAGACAAGTATTTTTAAAAGTTCTTTGCATGAAAAAATGACATAATACGATAAATTTCTAGCCGTCATTTGCCAATAACTCATGCGATGTCAATTGACCTCGTTCTCATCGTCACATGCAGCATATTAACACGAAAAATTGACATTATTGTTTGCTGAAATACACTGCAGTCAGTCAAAAAAGTTTCCTCAAATACTGCAATTTGCTCATGCCTTTCGGAACAATCTAAGCAGCAAGCACTGGAGAGGCCGACGCTGTATCCACACACCAGCTCACCGAGCACCGGAAGCGACATCGATGCAGCAATTGAGTCATCAATACAGCGCGTGCATCACCTCCGCCAGGCGAACTGTAACGTGATTGGTGGCCTCAGCCAACGCTGAATTGGTGGGCGTGTGTTGGCTTATTAAAATGTGAGCCCAACTTTAGCAATTATTCAAATAGGAAAACCTATGTTGAATATTATTTATGAACGATAACGTCGTAATGTTTTGTACTCCGTGAGATGGGAATATGAATGAATTTCATCAAAACTTCTGTGCACGCGAATGTCAATGACACGAAGTGTTTATTTCTAGCCATAATGTTGTTGGCTTCCAGAATTTTATTCACTTGGCAGAATAAATATACAGTTGTTTTGGACATTAAAAGAAATTAAAGAGATATTAGGGCGTTCAAACATGACAAAAAGCACAGAATCACAGCCCGGTCACCAAGTCGAAGGAGTAAATCCGAAGCACAGCATCAAGGCAAATATATCTCTGGTTTCGCATATTAGAGAAGGGACTTTCTAACTGCCATAATGAGAAGGCTTTCTGTTCTATGGCAAATCAATGCTTAAATCAACGCATTCAAGGGAAATTTACGAGAGTAAAAAATCGGAGTTCCCATCACTTATCGATATTGGTTTTTCAGAGAGAGCAGACTGCCTGTACAATTATGGTAGCTGCAACTCAGCATCCGCTGCTCATGGAAATCATTACAGTAGATTCTGAAAATCATCAAAGTCACCGCA
Organism: Platorchestia sp. MABIK; assembly: GCA_014220935.1. Lineage (NCBI taxonomy): Eukaryota > Metazoa > Arthropoda > Malacostraca > Amphipoda > Talitridae > Platorchestia > Platorchestia sp. MABIK. The sequence continues at coordinate 81,717 of JACJUY010002268.1, read as the reverse complement.
GTGGGCTCTAGTAATCAGAGCTGTTACAACTCTTCGCTAGTCATCATGGCGACGGCCATCATCGCAGTAGTCTGAGGACAGCGCGAGCGCAATCAAGCCCCGCTCAAGACAGGCGCACTTGAGCACAAGTCGGTCGATACACGGCAGTCCTTTCTAATTATAATATTCGATGAAGCAGCGGCCCGTAATCATGGCTCCGATGGAACAGTCCAGGTGGTAATCATGCCGACAGGAATGCGCGGGTCTTCCCTTTATGGAGCTGTTCGTTCATTAAGAGCCCCAGTGATCAGAACCTAACGAGGGTCATCGCAATAGAAGCCTGGGACCTGCCTCTCATTGTTCCCCGCAGGCCTGATTCTTGCAGCCTGGATCTGCTTCGGATGAACGCCTGGATTCTTCTCCAGCTCCCACAATCTGGTCATTGTTCTGTTACAGGCGCGGGTTCCTATCAATGGTGTTCAAAAGGAAACTCAGCCTACCGCAACGCGTGTAAAGAAACTAACATAAGATGCAATTGAAAATAAATAAATTCTGCACTAACTGTGTTCTCTACTTTGTTCTCAGGATAAACACCTAGTTTGGATCTCGCTGAAAACTGACTTTTGTGATTACATGCAATGTTTAAAGTTTTGCTTCATTTTAATCGGAGAGGATTATTTCACAGTTTGCAAACATGCTTTGTGAGACGTAATGTACTCAATGATATAAAATAGAAAATTGATTTGTAATTTTGGATACGGATAATTATGTAGATTATAACGCCGATTTAAAGGATTACTATACGGAAACACGTGCACGTCTGATTTCCTGGCGTCTCTTGAGGCCGTCATATTTCTATCCAAATACATTCTATTTAGCCCAGGAATTCAAAAACTCTCCATGGCGTTGATTTCCGTTGCTGATTTTAAGCTAGATAAACATAACGTAAAATCGAAAGTGTTGGCGATTCCTCAAGTGAATATTAATGGTAGCACCATAAGGAGACCACGGGCTATCAGGCATCCATGAGTCCGGGACGATGATGGACTGGCAAATTGCTACTCGTCCATTCCTGTGGTCTGTTGTTTCATTTTGGGGTTATCGACCAATTTTTTGGGCACCAAATTATGACGTCAAGTGAATTCATTTTGCTTACCTTTGATCTTCCCTACAGCTCTATTGATCACTTCATCAGGGCAGTGATGATATTTTACTGTTCAAAAATCCGAATTAATCGAGTAAAATGGTGTGAGTTTTATCTCTCATACTATCACTCACGATAAATATCGATTGCTAACTTTCCTGTTATGTGAAAATGTTGGTTGTCGAACATAGCCTTGGGAGGAATTCCCTCTCCAATATTGCACCTGAAAGAATGACATCACCAATATTGTGTGAGCAAGGAATGACCTTACTATAATATTGTACCTAAAGGGTATGATTTCACCCCTTTTGGAAATGATTCGAGTGATTTTTCAAAAGTTGTTACCAATTTGCAATTCATCGTTCTGATTTGATTGAAAGTACTAACATTTGCATTTCGTTAGGCATTAATCTATCTTCTAAACGGTGTAAATAGAGTTCTTCAAAATCACATTCTCTTGAAATATCTAAGTATGGCAGATCGTCGATTGTTCTACTTCTAATTACTGGTATTCTAGTGTTTCTACCCAGACAGTGGGAAGCATTTAGTAAAGAGCGACAAAATACAAATTGAAGATTCACTTTACTAATGTAAAGCTAATAGTGTTTTTCAAATAAAATTGGAGTATATACGTGATATTTAGCTTCTTATAGAGGAACTCCAGGCGAAAGCTAGGCGCAAACTTCTGTCTGTACATAAACATTCATTGCTCAATTTCACTAATCGAAAAATTACGCAAAAATCATGTGTGAAATGTCAAACAATAATCAACGGTCGCTGATTTTCGTTAGAGACCTTCTCGGTATTTTCCACCAGAAAAATGACCGTATTCAAGCAGTTAAAACACAACCAACAAAATGGGTATAGCCACAAACTGAAACACTAGGACATTAAGTAGAGACAAATCTATTTGAAAGGTGCATCACTAAGTCAAATTTCTTCATGGTAACATTGAAATACTAGCCAACCATAAAAAAACATAAATATTGAAATGGTATTTTGCTCACTTATAACTATTATCTAGTTGTGGTTCATTATGTTTCGAGAAGTGCATGCACTGAAACCTGCTTTTATTTTTTAACTTGAACGAGTTTGAAATTGGCATCCAAAATCAATAATCTGGATTGTCTTTGAAGTGAGTAATTCCAACATTGAACCCTAACTAGCATGTGTGCTGACCAAATGACCTAGCGTTCGTGAACTCGAGCTGCAACCTCTCAGGGCCCCACAGGACTATTATAACACCTATTCCTAAATACCACTATTCTACAAGAATATATTTCTCTGGATGTTTATCGTGAATATCATTCTACACTACATACAGGAGCTATTAGTATTCGTTGACGTGAAAATGCGAACCTTGTGGTAATAAACGTGATGCCCTTCACTCCAGCGACGCCAGGTAATTTGCTCGAGTTTGTCCTCCCCATAACGTAGTCCTTGTTCCTTTCCTGTATGTATCCTCCCCATAGTTAGTCCTAGCTTCTTTTCTGTGTATGTACTCTTTATAGAAAGTCCTTCAAAGAATGATGTAGTTAGTCTTCCTTTTCTACTAGTTCATCGTTTCTTCCTCATTGAAGAACATAAACAGTGTTTGCAAAATTCCTAGCTTGATATACTCTCGATCTCATTGTTATAGTTACATCTATGAGCTAAATGTGTAGTAGATTTTTTTTTTAATTTGTTGAACAAAAACGTAGATTAATTTATGATGAGCTCATACAGAAAAATTTGTTCGAAAGACAAAAAATAAGACGCTAAAAATATACTATACAAGGAATATGTTCCTTTTGAAATGAACTTCATTGGCGAGAGAAACTAATCTTTGGAAACACAATAGAAACTGAACAAAATGGTAAATTTTTGCTGTTTCAAAAGCCGAATTAAAAAAACATTTTTGAGATTGTTCGAATGCACTCCAGCTGTGCAGGAGATGATAACTCACTATAATTGAGTGCGAATAAAGATTAAAATCAACGTAGCTCAAAATATCCAACAAACATACTAAAAAAAAGCGTTTTGGGACAGAAAAATGCCCTCTTCAGTGCTTTAAAACAATATTGAATGCAGGCGTTGGAAATTTAAGAACTAACTACTGTTTCTTAATAAGCCGGAAATGAAATATTGACTATGAAAGTACAATATCAAAACAAAAATCATTGAAAATTTTGACGCACAATGGAAAGTTTCCCGCAGACTCGAATTCATTTATAGACTGAAAATTTTCTTCAAAGTGCGTAAACCCCAATTAGTGAATTGGGTGGTTTGATTGGGTTACTGCCAGTGCGAAAAGAAATTTTGCCAATTGTAAAACTCTGAATTCATCCCTTAATTCGTTTGATCTCAACATTTTAGAGTCTATACATATTTTAAAGAACCGCGAGTTAGTCAGAACGCGATTCTGCGGGGAAACTTTCCATTGTGCGTTGTGATTTATTGTGCTTTTCTTTTGTTATTGCCATTACATTAACAATTTTTTATTGTTAATTTATTCAGAAAAAGAAGTTATTCAAGGTATAGAAGATGGATTTTTTTGTAATCCAAAACGCTTGTTATTATCTTGATGATCTTAGCTGAGGTTGACTTTCCTTTTTATCTTAAACGCATGTAATAGAAAAGAAAAACGGTGAATTTCGTATAGGACAGACTTTTCTCTCACACCATTTTCACATTCCGCGTTTCCCCTCAGGCCAAAGAAATGTTTTTCTTCCTATGTACAAATGAAATACTGAAAAATTTTCAGCGAGTAACTGAAATGACAAATCACCGCCGCTCAGCCTACGGCAGTGTCTGGCTTTAATGATGTAGAGTTTGTAGACTTATGTTCCATATCGCAGTGACATCAGTGCACCGCACAACATTATAATGGAAAATTAACTCATGAACGAAGAAAGTAAAACAAATCGCCTTCAACTTCCTCGGTCGTTAAAATAAGAAAACGGGAATATTTATGGTTGTCTTTAAATCTGAACGCTACCTGCGAGTACTTCACTGCCTGTTACTTTCAATTCCACTATGACAATTAATGTAAGCCCCATAAGAAATTACTAAAATAATGACCAAGAAATGTGTGTCCGCGCAGTAATTTTTCCGGACCAAAAGTAGGTTAGGCAATCATAATTTGTAATGGATTCTGTTCAGCGTTTTTCACATTATTTCACGGAAACATTGAAGAGTGCTGGACTGATCATACTTCGGGAACTTTTCTAGATACTTATTTGTTTTCTTGAGTAACTTCATAAATACGGTTCAAATTGTTCGAAAATTATTGGAACAACATTTCAGTAGACCAAAAAATGTTCCTTCAATTTACGGTAGGCATACTTTATTGAGCTAAAAAGATGTCAGGCGCAGCACGCAATTGGAAGTGCATTATTGGTAATTGTCGACGAACAAAACCCTGGCCAACTGACCTTCAGCACCAGACCTATACTTGAGACTGGAGTGTGGTGCCGATATTTCTGTCTGGAATTACTAGCTTGTTTTCTCTTCAGGGCGGAGGTCGGTTTGTACTTTGCTGTCAAATCTTTTTTGATTGATGCGTGCTTCAGAATATGTAGCCAAAATTTTAGACAAGTACCGAAAACATCATTAACTCAATTGCAATGGTAAATGAGATAGAAAAAATACGGGAATTCTATATAATTCATCTAGGTTGTGGATTGTATCATTTCATTCATGGAGTTGGTGACGGGAAATGAAAATCAAATAATCCAGTAGAATTCACGAAAAATTAATATATTATCTCCTTGCAACGCTTTTTCTGTTAAACTTATCGAGCACGAGTTTTCGCCCTATATCGCTGAATTTCAAGCACTAACACACTATGACCACTCGCTACATGCAATTCATTGCATTTTGCTTTAAACTCCCACCTAGATGTTGTGTATATCTCTCAGACTTCGGCGTACTCTACATCGAATGGACGTATAGATAATTTTTCTTTCGGTACAAAAATCGATGGAGGTGCGGCTTGCAACATTAAGAATCAGCTCCATGTAGGACCGCAGAGTTTCTAAAATATGTAAAGAAGCAGATGTTCCTCGCACCACGGATTGCGTGATGCTTCAATGACCATTACTTACAGGATTGGCAAATAATTCTATGATGCTTCAATGACCATTGCTACTGCGACAGCAACATGATTTCTTTTTCAGTGTTCATCCTTACTATTCATCGAAATATTGCGTTTCCATGAGCAATGCCGCTGTCATTCTTATTTGTAGATTTGTATAACCTGCATTTATGCCCATACAAGCTTCCATCACCTCGCCTGTATTCTCTGGAGTAATGCATTGGCCCGGATAGGATCTAGTGTCTAAGTATTAGCACGGAAATATTTGAGCTTTCGTTATCACTTGATCAACTAGCAAATATGGTTCTGACGAACACAGCAGGCTATTGCAGGAGTGGAATTCAATGCTCAGCGCTGCCGCTGCTGCGCTGTTCTGGAAAGATTCATTCGCAGCAAGTACGGCACTTCTTCTCTCACCTGGCCCTTGATGGAGGTGTATGTGTCGCGTGTTTGTTCAACAACGGTATTGACAAGTTAGTTTGTAAAAAACTGCTTCGTTGTCAAAATAATTTCGCATGATATTGCTAGTAGAAAACTGACTGATCATGTGAAATTGAAAGTGTTCCCTTTGTTCAAATTTACATTGGAACTAAACGTCTATTTTTTGAACGTACTATATCACGTTAGTCAGGCAAAATTTCAACTTTGTGTGTACAATATTGTTATTCGTATTTCTTTAAGATTTTCAATTTTCATGGTAAAATGCACAAGGAATTCCACGCTGATTGTCATAGTTTGTTCAAATGGGTTCGACCAATCAGTGAACAATATATCAGTGAGCATCATAAGTTATAAATACCATCTCATTCGAAGTTATACTTAAATGTGACGTTACTTCTTCCTGGGAATTTTCATTATTAATTGAGCAATTGTGGTTTTGAATTATGTTGAAAACTAATTTTAACTCCCTGTCACTATTGTATTCATCATTTTCGTCTTTATTATGTATGTGGGATCAAATTTTTCGAGTTAGGATGTCCAACTTGGCAATTTAGTGCTCTATTGCAAGACGATAATAATAATGCAATACTGATTACGTCGTCGCTACCCCTGCTCTTTGCTGGATCTAGGCTCATTTATGGGAGATTTGATATCAATAGTTTATTTTGATTAGAAACTTTGAAATGTCAAACAGTTTGTCAAGATCCACTTTGTCACAGGTTAATTGGAGTAAATAATTATGAAATGTACCGTAAATGTTTCAAAGTATCAGTTCTTGTATGAGGTGTTCGAAGTAATTACGCTGAAGGGGCAGGCAAAGCCGCCAATCATGCAATCCGTGCAACTTTCCTACTGCCACCTCAGATAATCTTGTCTGTGACCTAGGCTCTTATTTATTCTATCAGGCTTGAAGAATGGTTTTTTGTTCTTCTGATTTTTCCTAAATTTATCTCTTTTCAGATAAAATTTGGCCAATTTTGAGAGGTGTAACCAATTTCGACAAGGCTGGCAAAAGTGTTCCTCACATTTTGTAGCTGTGTTTTAGGGCTGCTGTCAGGGCTACTAAAATAAACACTCGCACTTCATATTATGACTTGTGGCCTGCATTTGAGTGGCACTCATCAAATTATAAAATCGAGAGATCAGTAGCAAGGAGCTTCGTGATCTGGAACAGCGTGCTGTGTGCACGTGTTGTAACACTTTTTGAAAAAGAACAAAGATTTTCATTAGTTTGCCAGTCTTATTGTTCACTAGCAATCCTGGGAGAAATGCTGACACACATTTCAGGGTTCAAACAGCAAAGAGGTAACTTTTTGAATACTTTAAAAATGAAAGTGAAAGAAAAGAGGCCTGAAACATTTGCTCTAAGAAATGAAATAAATAAAAATTATTCGAAATTTCGCGCATTCTCTCATCATCAGTTTCAAGAAAAATGCACAGAATTTGAACAGAATAAACCAACATTTTTGAAGAGAAACTAAAAATAGTAATCCCTCAGGTCGGAAATATCTGCTACTCAAGGAGAAAACTCTTTGCGTTTGGTGTCTTTGAACGAAGTTCTATTTTGAGTCCAATAGATGATCGTATACAGTGTGTTGATATAATTTTGTCCTTTTCCTTTTTCAGATAATGTGTAAAAGTTCTTGAGTTACCGGCAGTATTTGGCCAATAAAGATGATACTAATAGAAAGTGCACATGCATCCGACAGACAAATTTTTGAAAGAGTCTGTGAGAAAAGCAGTATTGCAGACACTTCTTGAGAGATCTACAGTCCCTCGGTTATTTCAATTCAATCCAATCCATTCAACATCAAAAAGCACCACGTAACGTTGATGATTAATTGAAGCAGTGACAGATAGCTTCGAGGAATTACAGAGATCAACATTGAGCAACATTTTCCGTACCTTACGGCAGTCAATGGAGCAAATTATTTTGGCTGACGGTGGCAGCAATTATAGGCTTCAACATCTCTCCAAAAAACAACTATAAAGAAACGGAATTTTTTCAAAATAAATTAAGATCTTGGAAATATTGAAGAATAAAGTAATAGGTATTGACTTAAAATGATGGAAAATGTGTCGCTTCTGTTGATACAGTATCAATTTGATGCATTTATTTCCTATGTAGAGTTTCTCTTTTATTGGTAATCTTACTGAAAATATTGTTTACTGATGTTTGTGCGTTATTAATTCCATGTACGGAATAAAGTTAATCTTTTTGTTACAACCAGTAGTTTTGCGAATATCGTTTCTAGAAGGTTTTAAAAGTTTTTGGAGCAAATATTTCCGACCAACTTCGACATTGATATAGACCAGCTATTTCTTACCGGAGGAATCATATTTTTAGAAAATACAGCATGGGAGCTCAAATTTCTGAATAGAAAAAACACAAATCAAAATTTTAGAATCATCAATGGGTACGCATTTATCATAGAATTACAAGAACTTCCTTGAAGGAGAATATCAGAATATGTGTTGTTTCACGGAAAACTTATAATACTTGTATAATGCCGCACCACGGACTGAATACCAGCTGATGCACGGCGAGCACAACTCGTATGTGATGACCCACTGTGTTTTGTAGCTAGAAATTGATGTTTGCTAAAATTGAGTACATAACAGCCCTGTATAGCCCGTGAAACTACCTATTTAGATTCGGAAAATACACCGAAAGTGAACGCAAACATAAGGAAAAACGGGAAAAAAATTATTAAAATATTTCATTTTGAAAAATAACATGAAAAATATTAAATTGCCGTTGAAAACAATTTGTATATTAACTTACAAAATACTTGAAAATATGTAGGGACCAATAACTGGTGTGGTAGTGCCTGCAAATAGAAGTTCGATAGAAGGTTTAAAGTTTTGAAAAACATCATTTGAATACATTGAGAAATAAGGTGCAGGAGCCATTGCTCCAACCAATTATTTTTATAGGCGACCATGCAGGTTACTTCCAGTTTACTTCACATTAACATTAAACAATAACTAAACTGGAGAAATAACTCAACGGCGAAAACTACATTCCAAGCTAAACTCTCAATTTTAACAAATAACTTCGTACATAATGTGACGATGTTCACATTTCGTAGGCATTGGAGGTCCACGTGCACAAACTCCAGCAGCAAAGCCTCATCGCAATCGATGAAAACCATTCAGTTAACCAAAGTAGCTTCGACTAAAGTCGCCAAAGGATTTGAATATTTGAGGTATGGAGATCGGTGGAGCACGTGCATTGTGTGCCAGTAAAGTTTAAAATATTATTTTATTAAATGCGGCCCAATCGTTGATTTTTCATAAGTGAAACATTTGTGATGGAAAGATTGTTTCTGCCTAATTCATTCCTTCTCCACTGATTCGCTTTGGTGTTCGTGGCTTCTGACGTTTTGTTCCTTAAAGTGACATCAGAAGTAACGAGGCTCGTGGAAAACAAAAGAGTTCAAAACAATTTTAATAGTGATTTGATGCGCTGGTAAGACAAGCGGGGAAACGTGATTGATGTGCTCTTAGAGAATCTTGTTCTTTTCGCTCGGTAGCAATTCAATTTAGTTATGGAATTTAAATATACCGAATTAAAATATTCTCTCTAGGAAATATTTAATGTTTTTCTGAATAACTTCATCGGACAGTTAGGACAGTAGAAAACGAATTTTGTACAAGAATTCAAAAATTTCATTTATTCCCCATTTTATATAGATACTAAAACGAACTCAATTCAACAAGAATTAAAACACTTTTCATTTTAAAATAATAAAAAATAAGTTAATAAAAATAGGTTACACACAATCTGGAAAAAAGACTTCGCAGCTGAGAGCCTTATGAGAACTAGAAATCAATACAAATTAAGATGAAGTGAAGACCTAAACTTGGACACCAGTACGTGCAAGAAAACTATGCAAGAAATGAAGTTTTGTATTGAAATGTTAGTTATTAGAACAATGTAAAACGTGAATATTTTCTTGGAAAAAAGTGAAATTAGGTTGCATGGCTTTAGTAAGCTACAAACAATTACTTTGACAGAAATGTCACTAAAAAATACTAAAAAAGCGAAAGTAAACTTCAAACGAACTAGCGAAACTGTCCTGACTCACCGGACTAAAATAATACGTGCAGTATTCTCAGTTGTTCAACTGTATTTTTTTTCTTCTTTCTTTATTTGAGGTTTATTGGAGCTTCGAAGAGGTCTCCATGCAGCTCCACGGCTGTTCAACTGTATTAATAATTCAGCCAAACAATGGTAGCTTAAATTATGTAACCTGGAAAACACAGAACTACATACTTAAGGAACTAGATAATGATAACGTTGAAAAAATTTGGAACTTTCTCCATGCATTAGTAATAAGGCCCTCACTAATTTAGCAAGCAATGTAAATAATTTAAACAAAAATGTTAAACTTTCACCTTTACCGGTAAAATTTCCCAAAATGAATGAACTGAAATCTATATTGGTCACTGAACAAACAGTGACGACGCAATTCCCACTGAAATCAATTTGCACTAACTTAAATTTTTAAAACTCGTCAATTGATGATGCAGTCACAGTGCACAACCCACCTATCAAATAATAATATAGAAATTGACCGGTCAGTAATATACAAATAGAGCTTGAGTCATGTCCCGGTGTTTGGTGGAGAATATCATGAAGGGCGTACCTCAGAGTGGGTGCACCAAAGAGAGTTGGCTTATCTGATGTTTGTTTGAAGTTTACTCATGTACAACGTACGTAAATCTGCTGACGCCCTTGCTCACTTTGGCATTTTGGTGCCCATGCTTCCACTCGTGTTTGGTGCCCATGCTTTCACTCGTGTTTGGTGGCCATGTTTCCACTCGTGTTTGGTGCCCATGCTTCCACTCGTGTTTGGTGCCCATGCTTCCACTCGTGTTTGGTGCCCATGCTTCCACTCGTGTTTGGTGCCCATGCTTCCACTCGTGTTTGGTACCCATGTTTCCACTCGTGTTTGATGTCAATGCTTCCACTCGCGTTTGATGCCCATGCCTCACCTCGGTATTTGATGCTCTTTGTAACTCTGGTACTTGATGGTTTTGCACACTTCGGTGTTTAACACTTAAAGTAACTTTTGTATTTGATACCCTTGAAAATTGTAGAACTTGATATTTTTGCTCACTATGTCATAAGATGCTATGCTCACTCTTGTATTTCATACCCATTCTCACACTATTAATGACAATGCAAATTTTGGTGTCTAATGCTCATGCAAACTTTTGCATTTGTTGCCCATGTCCCCACGAGTGTGATGTGTCGTTAATGATTAATCAACACTTAGCACCCATAGTTCATTCTGTTCGTTTTACTAGAAGAGTTCACTCCGTGTCGCTAGGGGAAGCAAGAGAACAGACTCTCGCCGTTGTATAATTAGGAACATCAAGTCAATTACCTCAGCACTTTGGAGGCGACGTATCCCATTACATTTTTCTTGTTTGGCGAAGAAATTTTACGCCTTCTGCTTTGACCTTCAATTTTAAATGAAAAAACAGCGCTTGCGTTCAAACATCAGAAAAGTTGATCCTCAGTTTGTTTGAAGGTCTTGGTCCTGAATAATAATCTGATTAGAAAAACGGGGCACACATTCTTTCATATATCGCTGCATGAAAAACTTGAGAAATATTATCAAACAGAATTGGAAAGATTTCAGTTCCACTCGTACTTTAATTAATTAGAAGCCTCCACATACAAGAGAGTCTTCAATACTTGAGATTTAAAATGTCGTTAAATTGACTCTCCGTAAATCAACATTAATTCAATACCAATATTTGTACATTATTTTTAATGACGCTTACCGAAAATGAAGAAGTACCGTCGTTAAAATATTCGCACAATGTCTTCAGAAGACAAGATCTCATAAAAATGTTCGTAGAGCCCCAATATTTTCGCCGCCCTGAGAATAATGTGAGCAGAAACGGAATATTAGTAACTTTCAAAGTAATTTTATTGAGCACAAAAACATTTTGCGAGAATACCCTCAGTCCTGCCCATCCATTTAGATAATCTTCAACTCACCCCTGTAATAATAACTTAGAAATATAAATTGATCCTCGAATAAGGTCTTCGAACCTACCTGGAAAGGATCGTATTCCTGCCCACGTAAGACGATCTAACACAATAAAGGCACCCATTTACTTATGGGAGGCTCAGCCGCACAAGTGACAGGGAGGGGCATCCCTCGCGACGCTTTTATATTGCATTTTTCAGCGACACCTCCTCTTAAATGGCCTGAAAGAGAACGCGCCGGCCCGAGTACGGAATTTTGAAGAACATTATGCTCTCGAGTTCCTGTTTTAACATTTTACATCGTGCAGAAGTTTTGCAGGCGCTAGTATTTGTGTGTTGTTCGTGAAATATTTGGGTGAGCTGGGATCTTCATTTCATATATTTTAGTATTAAATTTTGCTGCAACTGGGCATTTAGAATGAAAAGAAGATAGTTTTCTTAGAAAGAATTTTTCCTCGTAACGAAATAAAAGCGAAAAAACGAAAACATTTCGTCTAAGTTATGCTTTAAAACGAATATATTAAAGCAATCAAGCGTATATCTTCAAATTTCACCAGTTCGGCTTAAGCTATAAATTGCATTTGGCCGCTCATTCAGCGAGCACCAAAAACTCAACTTCTGTGATGACCGCCTCTTGATGTGCCCGTGAAGTTTTGAAGAATTTTCCGTCCAATTTTCGAAGCTCATTTAGTGGACAAAAGGTCGCGCTGACCGGACTTCCAACAGTTCAGGGCGGCCGACCAGTTCTTTTTTATCTTCCTCGCTGAACCCCGAGAAAATTGACTCAGACTAGAGCAGTAACGGAACAAAATCCTGGGCTACTTAACAGCGTGAAGTTAATTCACAGAGACCAAAAGCGTTTCAGAGCTTAGTGTTGTGTCATACAGAAGCACAAATAAAAGCTGCACCAGAACTCGTGAAACGAAAATGTTATGAAGATAAAATTATTGAAGATTTCAATTAGAGGTGATTCTGATGAAAAATAAACGCAGATTCATTAGTTCTGTTTTAAGAACAACGAATGTTTCATTACGATATCATGCTCTTTGGACGTGAAAAAGTTATAGCCCCCTTCTCTTCAAGCAGGTCAATCCTTTTGAGAAATTTGCGCCGAAAAGTATACATTCAAATCATTCATTCACTTGAGGTCAACACAAGTTTAAAGTTATTGTGCCCTGAAGTTTGAACATCTTCCGATAAAATTTTTTAGGAGAAATCAATTCACTGATTTGGCCAGAAGTTCCAATGAAATTGACCTCTGAGAATTAAAAAATTTCTCGAGATTGCGTGGTTTGCTTAAATCTACGTAGAATTCATAGGTTGTTGCAAGCGATAAGTGGACGATACTCCGCTTTGTGTGGTCTTATGTGGTCATTTCGACACTCTTTATGCACCACAAGTTTGTTTGCACTCATGCCTTAGCCGCGTTTCCGCAATACAATTGTAAGCAGGCCCGTGATGATGACCATTGAAATAACCTAGTGTAAGAGCTTTTTTGTTGAGTGTCCAGAATATGATCAGTTTCTGCGGCCGTTCAAAGTCTACAGCCCCGTGTGCGCCGTGCATGCAACTACACAGAACCTACAGCGTCTGAAGACTAAAGTTTAAAAATCGCGTTCAAGCAAAAGTGTCCTGCTTCGAGACACTTCAAGAGGAGGTGATACCCATGAAAGTAATAATGAAACGCATAAAAGTGAATAATAATTTCGAGGCGTCAAATACAGCTAGCAGCAAACTTGGACATTGTCTTGTCCTCTTCGCAACAAAGCTTATTTGGATTTCTTGACTTATTTGGATGAACTGAATGTAAACTTAGCGTAGAAAATTTATTGTCAGAAGTGCTTGTCTATCAAACTCGACACGGAATTTGTGCTCAAGAGTAAAATTGCAGAATGGATTTTCTGATCTCTCGATTGAAATGTATCTCCCTGGAGAACTCGCAATTTCGACTTTTCATTCCCTCACCGTCGACTTGTTTGTATGAAAAAGGAAGAACTTGAAGGCCCCGAGCTGAGGCTGCTCTCTTGCATGAACGCTCGCGAGTCTTCAGCGGGGAATTGCTGAAGTTCTGAAGCTGGAGATGGACATCCAGGTGGGGAACTTCTTCTTCAATTAATTTCGTGTGGGCAAAAACCCCATGAAGTCGCCTGTGTTCACGAGTTAATGGGAATCAAGAACGAACAAGGGTTTTCATTTTTACTGGAAGGAGAAAGAAAACTGACAGCGAATATCATGAGAAATTTAAATGATTATCTTAAATAATGACAATAATAATATTGTCTTACCGGTGAGGACAAATTTGCCAGAGGATACGCTTTCATGTCGATCTCCACCATGTCTGAGTGCACATTCTACCAACCTTATAATTGAAATTCATCAACTAAAAAAAATAAGTTTGTACTTTCGATGAAAATCATGAATGAGCGCTTCACGAATTGTTACACCTTGAATAATCATCATCATAAAAATCTTGTCAAAATTTAGACGTCCCTTAGCAATACTGTTTTAAAAATAAATCTTGTACGCTGTGCCGAGACCGTGCAAGATTTGTACCCCTTAGGGACATTCTTGATAATATTGTGTCAATCTCACAAAAAATTCGTGCCCAAACTTGGTGAAAAAAGCCAATTAGAATGAAATAAATAAACAAAGACTCATAATGCTACTTCTGAGCCATTAGACCTGTTGCTTCAACATGTAACTTTTGCGACTTCTTATTGGTTTTCGGCGTTCATCCAATACTCTTATCACAGATTCACAGAATTGATCAAAACGTAGTAACTCGATTCTTGGAACCATTTGGGTTCAAAAACGATGTTATTTTTCTTTTAATGTACCGTGAGTTTTAACTCTTTTTTAATGTTAATTATGTTGAAAACTATGTGGTATATTAATAACCCGAGACAGTACTTCAGATCAATGGGTGAGAGACGGTAATGCTCATTTTTAATGAATCATAAATAGCTTATGTTTCAAAGTAAATTGAGTGGAAAAATCTCCAAAAACAATGCGTGCTTCTTGACTCCTTCAGCAAATACCTTCAAACGTCATAATTGATCCTACAGCTTTACATCGAAGTCAAAGCAAAGCTGCCTGTAAAATAATCACTTAAAATAATACACCTGTTTCTATCCAGCGGTAATACGCATGCAATCATGCTTCAAACTGCGCTCATTTGCTGAACGAGCAACTTTCAATAAAAATCCCTCAACGACAAACCGAGGATGATTGCTAATTTATTCAAGGCAATTTGAGCTGCGGCTGAGCAAAGAGCATACAAGAGCAAGCGCAGAACTTTCTCGAAGAGAGAGGTAATTTGAATCCCTCAGAAGTGCTTGTTTGTCTAGCGGAGGCCATCGAGCTCCTGGGAAGGGGACTGCGCCGCTTTCGAGGGTTGACGGCGAAACAAAAGAGGATCGGAATATTGATGCGCCTGCCGTCATAAGAGCCGTCGAGCCTCCCTTCCGCCCTCCCATGGGTGCGTTGTACTTGTAGAACCAAAAAAAATTGAAAGCAATTCCCTGGCTCGCACAATTTTGTCGCTCCAGAATGCCAATGAAGCATTGGGAGCTTGACTGTATCTCGGCTGACAGGGAGGCTCATGACGCGGTGTAATCAGTGTCACTTCTCTGTGAACACTCATCATTTTTGGAGTGTTGCAATGTCGCTTTTGGATGAGAAATGATATAGGGTCTTCGAGCTCTCGTTATTACTCAAAATTATATTGGGTTAATCAGTAAAGTAGTCCACTGATTCTCAGGAAAATACTATTTTACACAAGTTAAGCCGTTTCATAATATTTTAATAGCTCCAACTTAGCAAATATCACACTAACCGTAGCAGATTAAAACCGGACGTTCAATTTCGGTTGGATGCACTTTGTGTCTGTTAATCGTTAACAAAATACGAAAGAATTTGTCACTATGTCTTTCTTGCTAACTTGCGTCAACGCAAGATATGCATAAGGAGGAATGGCCCTCCTCCACAAAGAAATATAAACATCATTGACAGAGTGTGGTGCAGGGCGAAGCAGTAATATTGATAGATACGAATTGTTATAACATATTTGTAAAGATTATTAACGGTGCCTCACTAACTTTCGGAACCAAGACTTACAATCCAACACAATATTTTATGATGTTTTTCTGGGAGTTCTTTCCGACGACAAAGACCTGTTTCACTAAAAAATTACGGGGTACAGTACGTTCTAGAGAATTCTCTTTAAACTTGCAGAGTTTCTTCCCAGATGCAAAATTGAGACTCATAATTACGAGCTATTGCAACAATATTTTAATTAGTAAACTAAAAATATGTTGACAACGCATAAATTGGCCGGACAATTATCTACCTATTCGAACGCCTGTATTGACAATAATTACACCGTAATCATTCAAAATTAATGAGCGAATGGACTTTCTTTCTTCATTGTAAAGATCATGAGTTACGATACATACATCTGTGTGACACAAAAAATCATTGCCTTTATGGTAATAGGTACCCAGCGAAGAAGAAAGGAGTGCAACAAGATCCAGACGAAAAGCTACACAATGGTTTCATTCTTTGCGATCAAAATTGCATACTTCTCCATAGGTCACTTGTTTAAATAATCAGTCAGTTGAGTAGGTATTTGATCAACTCTCGAATGATTAACTGTTAAAATTACCTTCATTTAACAATACTGTTTTTCAATTACTTTTACTCCTTTCAACTCGTAGGCTTTTTCTTCAAATAATTCAGCCTCGTCATTAATGATATTCCTGATATAAAAAGACTGTCTAACATTAACATGGTCTCAAAAATCTCAATAATTTTCATTGCAGTTGTAATCGATATTTATTCAAATATTTTGACCAATTTTTGCATTCCTCCTCACCAATTACGAATAAAACGCATCTTTAAAAAAATAAATGAAAAAATTTGACACCAAATAAATTGTTACATGCAATTTTTTCGTAGCAAAAACGTTCTTTCCTAATGACGTTTTGTTGTCAATTTATCAATATTTCTGCTTTTGTCATACGATCACATCAGTTAACACTTTGACTGTGACGTGAGCCACCGGTGGTACACAGAGAATTTTCATAATGCTACTGATCGACCAGTAGTCACAAACTCAATTGTTATAAATTCTTAATGAAAACTAAATGAAGGCACGATCCAGTTAATGTCTGCTATTTAAAACATTTTTACTAGAATTGATGACAAATTTGAATATTAAACTCTAGTTTTACCTGCCGCCGTCAAAGTGTTAAGATATGAATTCCTTACGACGCAGAATTCACTTCTGTTCGCTAGGTTCGATACCTAAACTTCTTATTTGAGCTCGCGTCGTCGCTCTTGACCGCCTAATTTTTTTATGTCCTCACTGTAGCTGCTCGAACTATTTCACAAAGTTTTTTACATTCGTTCTAGCCCTTTCTATCGTTGGGTATTTCGTAATTTTAGCTGGTCTACACCTTTTGGCGAGATTCTCCATTGATAACACGGGAAGTTACGTAGACATATTTCGTAAATGCTTTTTATTTCTAATTTTTTTCTATCAGTCATTGGTTCGTTTCTTGAATTTAGTCATTCATGAAATACATCAATACCTATAGTTTCTTACATGTGGAAAAAAGATTTGAAAAGCTCATGTTTAAGCTGGAACAATTCCAGTTCATGGAATACTGAAATGTGAAACGTTCTACTCTGAGGCAAGTGAAGCTTGGCTGTTGATTTAATACTTCTCAATTGCCAGAGCAATTGAAAACCTCACAATAACAGCGTTCATCATGGTCATGATTTCTCTGAAGTGAAAGGACTCGTTATCTTTCTGTAAAGAAAAATATGATTGCCTAATAAATGCTCCATCTAAGTGAAACGTATATCATCCTACACAGCAATAACCGAATCGCAGAGCTGACATCAGGCCCTTGATTTTTGAGTACTAATCGTGGTTTTCACAACTGAAAAACAGACCGATGAAGATGTTAAACCCAAGAAAGCGAAGATATCTGTCGCAGAATATAAGGCACTATCACAATTAATCGTAAATAACAAGCTAAGCAACATTTGATGTAGGCTTTCCCACGCACCCGTAATTTGATCTAACTTTTGATTGCTGCTAGGAGTTTGCACTGCACTGAGCGAGTCATCGCCTCCAGTCGATGAGGCAATATCTTCTTTATCAACACCGCCGGAGCGACTGAGATCGGCGGAGTAAACATTAGTTCTTTATCGGAGGTGCTGGAGGACCGGTCGAGCTTCAGAGGCCGGGCATTCCGTGCCAAGAGCTAGTAAGGGAATGCTTTTACAGACGCAGGCACTCCGACGGGCAAACGCTGCCAAGATAGTGAGCTCTAAACTGCACAGCTGACATACTCGCAACCTTCGCTTAGACTTCCGACTTGAAAACTTTACAACCGATAAATATTGCTGTTCTCAGATGTGTTTTTGCCTCTGGAGGCTGGAATGATTGCCTCGTTCTACATCTATGTTGTTTTTTGTTTTCAATAACTTTGTTTTCAATATCTATGTTGAGAAATTTTGTTTTCAATTTCTATGTTGAGAAACAATGTTTGCGTTTATGGAGCCAAGGTTTATGGTCAACGAGAACCAATGCTGTATGAATAAAATCCGAGAGTAAAAATGCAAAAGAACTCTGTTGAAAATTGATCACCACATATTCCCTGAAAAGTCAGGAAATAAGAAAATATTCAAATTGGAAACCGAATCATTAGCGATAAATTTCAACGAAAGTTCCTTTTGGTGCATGCAACCACAGTCCGCCTATCGTAGTGAAAGAACCTGAGCTCGGAACTTTGACATTCAACGCTCAGTTGACAAATGAGCATTGAATCTCGCCCATCATTATTTTTTGGGTGGCGGTACACACGGCACGCACATCACACTTCGCAGCGCAGGTGCCCGGAGTCCCGCCCTGCGTGCGTCAGGAGACGAGGCAATGCTGGCTTGCCGAGCCCATTGAATTACAAATGAACCCCAGTCGCCATGTACTGAGTTTTATGATTCAGGTGAACTCAAAATACATTCACTGCAGACATCACATCCCTACAAATGTTGTTAAGAACTTCAATTTTTTTTTTTATTTCAGTTTATTGCAGTTACTTCAATGATGGAGTTTAATTGTACAAAATTAATGTTAGAATAATTATTAAACCAATTTATAAAAACTCTCAGGCTAGTACTCTCTGCAATAAAACAACTGAAAGAAGGAGAGGATTCAAAGACTTTTTAATTTGTTAGCGTAATATCTGCCCTGTAAAATAATTAGGTTTCAGGTTCAGTTAAAAGGTTAGATTGAAATTATACGCATTCCTTCCTTCTTTTATTCTAAAATTAAATACTAGTTCTAACAGAGGACTGGAAGAATTAACGTCTACTGAAAACACAAACACAAGTTTCCATCAGGGCTGAGAAAGCGAAATTAAACAGGGCTATACCGGGAAAAATGAATTCATTAATAATTTCATTTAATGAATGGCTGAAAAATGTAAATGGATGTAACTCATGATATAGGTTGTCTTCATAAGCCTTGAAATCTGACTTCAAATCTTTAACCTGATTTTCAAGTCTTAAAAGCATTATTCAAGTCTTCAAACCAGTCTTCAAGCCAGTCTCATAGTCTTCAAGCAATACACAAGTCTACATGATCGTCTTCAGGTCTTCAGGAAAAGTTTCAAGTGTTCTAGCTATTGTTTACTCTTTTAAGATGGACTTTGAGTCTTAGAAGTTGGCAAACTAGTCTTCAAAGACCGGCGTGTGTCAAGTCCGGCCACGGTTTTTCATGGTGTATTTCCGCCTGGTAATGTTACATGTGAACGCCGGGATGTCTCGCACCGCACTGCTCAAACGAACTCGAGCGCTGCAACGCTTCATCGCCCAGTGCCTTTCATTTTATGCACTGCTATTCGAAAAGAATAGTAGCTCTAATGAAATAACAATTTGTCGTTGACTGTGTAGTTTGAACTCGAGAGCATTTGAAATTCAATTTAAAAATGAATTAATATTGAATTTCTCTAAATAGAAATACGGCGGAAGTTTTGATTCGCTAGCTCAACACACAGAGGCCTTGATTTATTTCATGGATATTTCGGAAACTGAAAAGGAGAGCTTCTCTGAACTTATATTTTACATACATTCTGATTTTTAATGCCCACATTTTTAATAGCTGGGTTAGAAATACTGTACGAAAGACTTGTGAAGGCTGAAGGTATATACTATTTGTCAAGTTCAATCTTTGGTCCCACTCACAAATACGTATATGAGAACAAATTTATAGAATATTTCATATTTCGAAAGCACTTTACTACGAAATTTTTTGTGAACAAATCTCTAGCCATCTGTTTTAATGTACCGTTAATAAAATCCCTGGCAATTTGCTTATCAAAATAATTTTGGCCTGGGATTTTTTGACATTCATTGCATTTTCTCTTGAAGTTCTGCAGAAGTTCTTAGAACTAGCAGTCTGTAATTCATTTTTCATTAACAACGATAAATACAACAAACGTGTTGTTGGATTGGACTCCAGTTAACTCCTAGGCCTAATTGTGTGTCAATATTTTTAAGGGCTGCCATCGGCGAAACTAGTTGAAAGACTGCCATGCTGATTTTAAATCTGAGGTCAATGAAAGGTTTGTGGCTGGCGCTTGTATTTTTCATAGAAATATTGCTTGCGGACTTCTTCCTCCAAAACTTAGATTTTCGATACAACCACAATATGTTGGTTTACTGGGGAAGATGAATCAAACAATTGAATTCCATTTCTGGATGCTTGTTTCCAGAGAGTTATTGATACGTTCCACTGTCCTGTCTATCGTAATCAATATTCTGAGTGTCGACATCAGTTTCTTCAGATTTTGCTTTATACGCTTTTTAATTCAGCTGCATTCAAACTTTCATGGAGCGTTTGAAATTTGTGCGAACGTCAAGTACTTACAAAAGGAGTTCGATTTTTTGTTTAAGCTTGGTTCTCAACTATTTCAATCGATGTTGATCGTAATTATTCAATTAGTTTTATGCAAGATTTATGACCACTCTTCACTTGTGCAGTCGCGTAATCAAGAAACACTTTTTTGGGCAAGGTTGTGTTGCGACACAAATCGCGAAAGTTGAATGAGGAAGTCCAATCGCTCGCTATAATGAATTGTATCCGCAGCCCAAAGTTCATGTCATTGTAATGAATAATTTTAGAATAATTTCACTTCTACGTTTCAGGAATAAGCTGCTCTCCGCAATATCCTCATCTTTGGTGTATAAATGCAGTTTTTCATGTTGTGAATTGTGGAACGTCGGTTTTACCTGTAGTACTCTACTGACCAGAGTTGCCGACCGGTCGTCCAGTTAGTTCCCCTCCGCTCTCATCTGTTAGATCCCACGCTGATAACTCCAGCCATTCAGTCACTGCGAACCATTTTGAATTCCTGTCAATTACCTCGCACAAAACAATTATTGTACAAACATCCTCGATTAACTCGGCCATTTTAAACTCAAACCCGCCCAACGAGACTCAAAGTGCGTTTCCTCTTCCCGTCGTTAACATGTTATTTTTCAGTACTGTTTTCTATTTCCACATTTTGCCCAATTTTTTCCTATTCCAACCGTTATTTCTAATGTTTTTAACATGTTTTACAATCTACTGTATGGTTTTACATTTAAGACAATTCAAATTTGCTTGTTGTAGTTCAATTACCTCCTTCTACATCGTCACAGCTTATTGTGAATAGATGACGGTCAGATTGTCCGGACGTTCATAACAACGTTCATCATTGATGACTTCCTAAATCGAAACATAATTCCCACACGTATAGCCCAATTAGCTGAACGTGATGTGACGCCAATAAAAAACATAAATATCATTGGTCAGTGCTTGGTCATAGAAATTGAGCAAATTTACTATAAATGGTTGTGTTCAGACAAATTAATAAAAACAAAAAGCCGATCTATTTTCTAAAATTGTCGTGAAAACATTTGCAAATCATAACTTTCTATTGTCAGCTCTTGAAGTTCTTAATTTTTTTAGGCGCTTTTTGCTTGACGATTTAAGAAAATGTGCCTATGTGTAGAGCCTTTCTCACTACCGCTGTAGGGTCAAGGCTCTCGTAATCAGGAGCAGTTTTCTGTTCTCACTGCAGTTCATCGTTCGTGCACAGCAGATACAGAATATTAGCCAGCATGAACCTGAAACATTTTGTGCTAGATAACTTTGACACAATCATCTGCTCTTGCGATTTCTAGGAGAAGACATCGGTACAATACACGCATTTCTTATTCCCTTGCAAATTGACTGTTAGCAGACAGCCAGCAAACACCGCCACTGAAGTTAATAGAAGCAACTCGTTAGCGTAAGATTGCCGCCACTGCCTGGCAGCTGTCGCAAGCTCAAAGGATTTTGAAAGACTGAGAGAACAAGCAAAGGTTTGAAGACAGCTCACTTCGCTGACACACAAACAAGGGAAGTAATTCCGACCCTCAAAGTCAAACCCTTGCTTGATAAAGGAAGTCGTTGAACTCGATTTCCCATGAACAACGCCGTCAGTCTCCACAAAACTTGCTTTCTATGAAACACTCCCGCGTACCGTGTGTTGTAAATGAAATTTGCCTCCTAATTAATTTTCTCGCACATATCTTGCAAATTGGCTTCAAATATTATTTTCTTATCTTCCCCCAAAATGGGAACGTCGTAATTTTATCGGATAAAATGTTCCAAAATGATGTTTGAATTGCAGTATTTTGTTCATTTCAAGAACTTTGGAAGTATTCACACGGGTTTCGAAAATGTATGTTATTCCCGCATTCCAATAATAAGGAATCCAGCCTCATTGAAGTATAGGTCACTATACCATTTACAAGTTGATTTGCTCCAAATGAATTTTGATTTGATCCTCGCGAAATTAGAATTGCTCAAAGTCAATTTTGATTTGATCCTAGTGAAAACAGAATTGCTCCAAGTGAATTTTGATTTGATCCTCGTGAAAATGGAATTGTTCCAAGTGAAATTTGATTTGCTCTTTTTCAATTTAAAATCATTCCATAAGAATTTTATTGGCTTTATAATGCTATTTAATAGAATCTTAGTGAAATGTACTCGTATTTTTTCTTTGTGAAGAAATGTTATTCCAACAATGCGTACAAAGATACCGAGTTCTTACAAAGTGTAATTTACAAAAAAATACAGAATATGATTTTTGTTGTATGAACCATTACTCCTTATCAAACCATTACACAAAGGAGTCATACCTGAAACACTTTGATCAAAGAAACATCTCAGAGATACCGCCACGTTGCACATTGCTGCACATCACGTTGCACCTTTTGTAGACAAGCCATCGTCATCAGCAATAAGTGTCCACCTCAACTCCAAATTGCATCAACTCCAAATTTCTGCCATCAGAAATCATTGCCATAGTTCAAACCACACTTTCAAAAATTCCAATTTCTCCACACTTTGTGGAACTGTAGAGCAATTTGACCTTAGAATTTTGGAATCATTGTTCATTTTTACCCATTGACCTCAGTTAAACAATGATCGAAGTGCGATGAAATTAAATATTGCCCCAACTGTGTAAATATGAGTGTGTTTGAATGTGTGTGTGTATGTGTGCAGTTCTGTTACTTTGTGTAGATGTTATTGTGGTTTGGTTTGATTGACAGAATTTAGGTGTATGTGTACTTATGGTTCCGAATGTTTTGGAGAAATTGTGTTTTTATTTTTAATGGTTTGGCATAACTAGTTTTCGATGTAGGTATAGTGATATTAATTTCTTAAATATGGTTTTCCGTATTTGTTCATTATCGTTTTTCGTTTCTGGTTTTACAGCACTGATGATGGAATCATAGATTCCGAAACGTTTGCAATTAAAAGAATGTTCCCTTTTATATTGGTTCTTCTTTTCATTGTGCGTATTAGATTTCTCAAATATCACCCTTTTAATTCTACAATATTTAACAATGTGTAGTGTTTTAAATATTTTAAATACGCAAGCTGAAAAAATTGCCTTAATTTTGATTTTAAAACTATAGCAATCTAAAAATCATTTGGATCAATTAAGAATTGATCTAAAAATTTAAAAAAAGCAAATCAAATTTCACTTGGAGCAATTCTATTTTCACGAGGATCAAATCAAAATTCACTTGGATCAATTCTATTTTCGCGAGGGTCAAATCAAAATTAATTTGGAGCAAATCATTTTGTAAATGGTATAGTGTGTGAAGAGACCCATTGTTCCATAAAATAAAGAGCACGTAAGCTATTAGAAGTTCTGGAGCGAGCCACGCTCAATGTTAATGCTCCTTCACACGAACATGTCCCTCAGCGCCTAAACAATGTCACCACTTGTGGACTCGGAGATATTCTCTCTGTGTGAACTTTTCTATTGACTTCACAGCTAACTTTGTACATTCTGGTGAACCACTACGCGCATTTTTTATTACATACATAGCAATAATTTTTACTTGTATAAAGAGAAAAAAATTGTTAAATGAAGTCAAAATGTTAGTCATACAAGTGCAATACAAATGAAAGTCAAAAGTAATTTTGCTTGCATTGCAATAATTTTGACTTGTACAGTGTGTTTTTTAAACAGAGGACCCGAAAAAACCTTTGAGAACTTTTGATACAATGAACGGATTTTTGGAGACAAAACGGCAGTAGAATCCTGAGATTTATATCTTTTATTTGGACTTATTTTTGAAGATGACATTCTTCATGTGGCTTCCACTTGACTGCAAGCGACATTGGGCGCGTGTTTGCATGCTTCTCATTGCAGCACTGGTGAGGGTGGGACGGAACAATCTTATTTCTGAGATGATGGCATCCTTGAGTTGAGTCAGATCCGTCAGTGTGTCACGATAAACCCTTGCCTTTAAATATCCCCAGAAGAAAAAAAACAATGGGGATAGATCAGGAGACCTTGTAGGTCATTCAGCGTCGCCGAATCTTGAAATCAGCTTTCCTGGAAACTGGTTACGCAAGATGCCCATGTTATCCCTTATGGTATGGCACGTTGCCCACGTCCTGCTGGAAGTAGAGATTTGCAATATTCATGGTGTTCACTGCAGGAATTAAGAAAGTGTTATCGCTGACCGTTAACTGTTACTACTTGGCCATTGTTGTCCTCGAAGAAATAGGAACCAATAATGCCATTCTCCATGAAACCGCACCAAACGAATGAAGTGGAGTTCCCATAATCTCCATAGGATTTTCAATGGCCCAAAATCTCCTGTTCTGTTTGCTTACACATCCGTTCAAACTGAAACGAGCTTCGTCCGACATAATGACGCTTGTAACAAATTCAGGATCCTCTTCCTCTTTCTCCAAGAACCACTCACAGAAATTATTCCTTCGTTCAAAAAAAGTTAGCTGTAACTTTCAAGAAATTTGAAATCTATACGCATGCGTTGACTACCTTTTCTTTAAAATTTTCTGAACAGAACAATGACTCATCCCTAACTGTTGTGACAGGTGCCTAAAGCTGATGTTAGGATTCTTTTCCACAATCTCCTTGGATTTTTAATCATTCAATCAGACAATAACGTGGCAGGGTCGTCCTTCCTGTTTCTTCTTCGCCAGAGACCCACTGTTGGCTAATTTCTTTACGCATCTGTTTACGACCTTTTCTGACGGAAAAATTCGCAGGTTTCACTCTCTCTTGAAACTTCACCGAGCTAGGACAATGTTCCTTCCATTAGAAAAATATGCAGTGCTTATGAAAGTTAATTATTCGTCATCTTGGCGGCAGTTTCGGAGCAAGATGAATTTTAGCGTATCCTCTGACTCTTATTTTAACTGTTGTATCATGAATACGTAGGTGCCAAATATAAGATGTAAATATCAGAATTCTACTGCAGTTTTGTTTTTGAAAATCTGTTCATTGTATCAAAAGTTCTTAAAGATCTTTTCGGGTCCCGTATTTAAAAAAATACTGTACAACCACATTCGATCCTATCGTTGCGTTTGCCTTTTTAACGATGAGAATTCCTTGCCGGATGATATTTTCTGGGATAAGTTGCGTTGTCTAAGATACATCACTTGTTGTGATAGCCCTCGTGGCGAAGTTGAAAACGGATCGTTTCCCGTTGAATAAATAACGGCTAAAAGTATCTTGTCTGTTCTATGTCTTTCAGCAATAGATGCAACACTTGACAAGGCTTCATTTCTTCATTAGAGAATGTTCAGTGCCCCAGTCAAGAATATATTAGAATAATGTGAGTAGATTTGAGCATGAATTTAATGAACATATTAAGTGAAAAGTTAATGGCGGGTTAGAAAAAACAAATTTTTCATTTTGAATGTCGTTCTTACATAGGAGTAAAATTCTACTGTGATTTACGTTCTTCTAACGCATCTATTTTATACCGCGTGGAAGAGTTCGTGAGCATAAGTACACGAATAACTTAGGGTCGATTCCCAAATAAATGAAATGAAGCATCTCCTCTCATAAAGCTAAAAATTCGCTACTGCGTATCACAATTGAATGGTGGGCATACGCTACGACACTCAGTAGCCGGCCTTAGAAATGTGACGTGACACACAACTACACACCGCACTATGTAGTACGCTGTGACATGACACGCAGTTGCACACCTCACCCGCACTCTAAGACATGACACCTAATTATACACCTCATCATCAATAAAAGACATGAGACCCAATTATACTCCTCATCATCAATAAAAGACATGAGACCCAATTATACACCTCATCATCAATATCAGACATGACACCTAATTATACACCTCATCATCAATATAAGACATGCCACACAATTACACACCTCACTGGCACATGCAATTAAGCACCACATTAGTGCGTTATGACATACAGAGACAAGCCTCAGCAATACGCTGAGATACACAGAAATAGTACCCTACGAAACACTTTTCACACCTTGTGTCACACTTTAAGTACATTACAGCAAACCTGCAATATCATTTAACACTCGAGCTATATACTATTACACACTTGCAATACGCTTTGATAAATTTGTAGCATACTAAAAAGAACTTGTAATTTACCATGATATATCTGATCGCACTATTGCACATCTAATATATGTGATGATACGTCTGTAACATACTATTACGCACCTGCAATACACTATGATACACTTGTAACACGTTATAATACACCAGCAGTCTGCAAAGACACACCTCAGCAATACCCAAATGGCACACGTCAGCAATACCCAATGACACATCTCATCTGTACGCTTCAAAGTCCTCCATAAACTGGAACACGTGAATCAATCCATAACTCTTTTTACACTTCAATTTCATGCGAGTGATTTGAAAGAGATGTGAATGCTCGAGTCGAACTGTATTACGGTCGCATGACGCTTTCTCCTCGGATGAATTAGTGCGTAATTTTCATGAAATACAAAATGGTTTTACTTATTTCCTTGTTGATTTGTATTATTGATGATGTCATTCAGTTACAGAATAATCTGATAAATATGCTGCATTTACAGCTATACGTGAGCACATTAGAGATGATGCAGACTTGGATTTAGACCGGCTACTACACACTCAACGATCGATGGTTGACTACTCACACATCCGTCACAGTATGGTCCAATTAAATTCAGTCACCATAATCAAAAAATAATTGAGATTGAAATGTCGAATTATTCTTCTAACGTGCTTTTTCTTGAGTTCTATTTAAAACAAAGGCTGATTATTCAGGTTAATGATTTATCGGTTGTTTCTTTGGATAATTTCTACATCGGAAAATAATGTTGACGAATTGTAAGAAATGAAAAATAATAGCACAATGATTATTTTCACCGACTTGGAAAAACGGCATAATGAAGAACATCAAATGCGACCCTAAGGCAATTAAAGCATCGGAAACACATTAGTTATTCTTCCTCGTTTGTGTTGCGTGACCGCGATTGATGGCGTCGGAAGTGACGTGCAGCCAACAGTGTAGACTTACTGCCAACCTTCTTGGCTACACCAGCGACGAAGACCTAAATTGAAATTAGCTATTAAGAACGAAACATCGATTGAAACTAACGCTTCTCCTCTGTGTTCTTCAGGAATCCGACATAAATTATTGAGACTGTTTTTCGGCTACAGCTTTAAACGTGAGAATTGAGTTCTGTTTAAACACAATCGATGCATCAGATTTTAAGCGTTAGGAGCAGTTTTTGCAGATCTGTGAAATTGAAAAAGCAAAAGCTAAGTTGCGTTTGAAACATAATTCGAGAGGTTGAGTGTTCTACATCACTTTTGCCTTTCATCGACAAGGCTGATAAGGTAAAAGCTTCACCAGCCCTGCAGCCACTCCTGGTACTAAAAGATCACGACCATTCCTCTCTGTTCGCATTCAGAATAATATTGAAAGCAAATTGCAATGCTGCATAATGCATCAATCGCGAGTGGCTTTGTATCACACAGACATTGATGGTTGTCGCAATTTGTGCCCCGGAGGGCTGTAGCTCAGGTAGAAGGACCACTCGAAACTCACACTAACTCATGAGGCCTCGCAGTTCGTTCTCACGTGCTGATGCACGGCCCAGTGAGTTGTCGCTGCGCCGCACGGTAGCTACGGCGATAAGCGTGCGTGCTGGCCGCGCATAAAGGCCTGCGTACGCTAGAGGGCCGGTATTCTCGCACGTTACTGTACGGGCCTGCTGCACGCTACCTCGACTACACCGTAGCAAAACTATTTCAATTATCATTAAAAAACGAACTGTACAACCTGTTATCTTCAAGGAACCAATTTAAACACTGAGCCAAAAGTCAACAAAATATTGATGACATTTTGATTATAGGCTCCGATTGCGACAAATTGCTACAAGGTCTTTGAATATTCAAGTGCTTTCCCAAATGAACGGTCTTAGTATAAAGTTAGAAATTCCATCCAAAAAAACATATTTGGTTCATAGTTAAATTTTTCATTATTGGATTTTTTGCTCAAGTATACAGTATGGTAGATCAGAAGCTAAACAAGCGTGAAATTGACTAGTAATGTAAAACTCGTCTCAATTTGATGATAGCAGTTAAAATTGTTACTCACGAGTTCGTACTTCAGCAGCCCGAGAAGTTGGGCGGCACTGCAAGTATGACAAGTGGCACCCTCCGCACCACAGTAGACAGTACACGAGGAGCAGCTTGATGCATAAGTCAGCTAGGTTGGCTATGTTCCTTTACATTTTACTCAAAGCTTTCTTAGTAATAACTTTGAGCTTCCCTGGTGCTTACTACGTATTTTATAAATTTTTGTAAGTTTGCAACCTAATTTCACATGAGAATGACAATGTGACTCAAACAGGATTGACACTCAAGCGATTGAGATGTCAGTACTATTCGATCTAAGCGGACTCTTCAACAAATACCATTAAAACAACAGTTATTCTGTGGTTATTTTAGCTTCAACCAAATCATTGCTCTTTCTAACTGCATCTAGTTTAAAGCTGAACTTAATTTGCCTTTTATGTTCTTGAAAATTATAATAGCCTTTACCATCAGCTGGATGACGCTCGAGACAAACATTGTACTGTAAATTAAAATTCCCTCGAAATGTTTTCTCTCAAAATAGCATTCAGTTAGATAATTTTTGGGAAATAAATTCAGTTCCGCAGATGTTGGTCGTCAAATTATTGAATCAAAAATAGGCATTCTCTAATGTAGATGAATACTTGCCGCCTATTCAGAATTTTTACCCGCTTCTAATGCACCCACGACACGTTGGGGAAAATTGTGTACAAATGTGGTGATGTTTCGACACCTACGAGTTCACGACTCAATTCGTGGCTTGAAAAAAAAACATTCGTTCCTCATAATATATTTTTACCCAAGTTGCAGAAAATCTAGAAAATGTAGCTTATTTCTGATATCAGAGATGAACCGCATCGAATGCTTAACAAGTCTCACATAGTAAGTCTTTCAACATAAATAAATTTTTAATCAAAAAGCATCAAAACCAGACACTCAACCGCTACACGGCACAGAGGCATCAGCGTGAGGTACTAATGTCCGCTGGAGCGCAACTTGTTGGCTCTCGAGACTTCTAAATTGGTGTCAGAACGAATGTTTTTTCTTCGACCAATTTGTAAACTTCGTAAAAATTAGCCACCTCAAAGTAGTGTTGAAGCTTTGCTTAGGAAAGCTTTAGAGTTCTTCGTTAAACTTTACTCTGTCCATTGAGATAGTTTTTATCACTGGTTTGCCAATTTTCAGTATTTTCAGATGATGTGATACTGGGATATTTCATTGTTTCTTTCTCTAAGTTTAACATATATACAAATCAAAATGAATTTTTTAAGCAGACAGTTTGCCAAATGCTAAAATACAATAGTATGAGGGACACAACAAAATTTAATATCGCTTTGAATCATTTGTGATACGAGCATTTCGAAATAACATGGTACATTTTGCAACTACCATGAAAATTTACACTATTCACAGGTTTTTCTCCAACTCGCTGAGGGCGGAAGGTTATCACAGCTTATACTCTAAATCTAGTTCAACGTATTGAGCAATTTTGATCTGTACATGGCTCTAAACTTGCTATATTTTAGAAAAAAAGCAAGCCGTACAGTAATATCCCTGATGCATACAAAATCATACCAACGTATCAAACATATTGTTCTCAATAGTTTGCAGTAAATTCCTTTCAAAACTCAGTGAATCGATAATATTAGATGAATTTAGCCAAACATTCAGTCAGTTATTGTATAAGTAATGCTCAAGCAGGTGATGCCGCTCACGCAAGGACAATATAAGGCCACTTGCATAAATTACCCTTTCATACCTAAGACGTAACTATGAAGTTTATCAAAAAAGTGTTTAAAAATACAGTTTAAATGATCCCATGAAAATATGCAGTTACTAAGTAATTTCTTACGCAGAGTTTCAGCCGGTAACGTTTTGATCTGACTATTCTATTATTCTTCTTGAGTCTTCAGGCGTACTTGCCCGTCTCCGAAGCAGCTCGAAGCTCACCTGCAACGTAGAAATATCAATATAAGTTCATAACAGTCAACTGAAATTGAATTGAAGCGTGCTCAAAAAATCTCATAGCTCTCTGGCATGCAGTTTGAGGTATTGATAATAAACACACGATGTAAGACTGCAAAATGTACACTTTTAGCAATGCTCAAACTGCTGTAAATGCCGATGACATTATTCAATAGTCTCGGCGTAGTGATTAGATAGTTTTTGTGTCAATTCCATAAGTGCAAAAATAACATTTCATTACAAATAATTTATGTTCTTCGTGTAAATGTCTTCCATTGCCAGTGAACCCACAGGTATAACGCACTAACCGTATGGACAAAAATTATTCTCGAACAAATTTCACATCTTCATAAAATTATGTAGGTTAAGACTATCATGATCAGACTCTCATATGTGACGAAAGAAATCTTCCTCTAATTTTTTATTTCTCACTCCCACTAGATCATTTTGATTTTCCTTTTATTTACTTTTTCTTCATTTTCATTTGGCAGCAAGTGCTACCTTCGCAATCTCCCGTCTGCCCTCCGTGGGACAGATGGATCGTGAGTCGCAGTCGGAATTCTGCTCGAAAATTTTGCCGTGGCTTTTCCCTTTAAGAATTAATCTACCCTTCTGCAACATTTCCTAGTCGTTAATGACGACACCAAATTTAAGCCTATTAAATCCTACTTTATGAAACACCGTGATCCTCTGACCCATCATAAAACCAGTCAATTTTTACTTAATCTTGAGGCAGACTCTGCCGTTGCTCTCTCAGTCGTTTTTTTGCCAGTGTGCTTCTTCTTTGCTGAGGAAACTTTTTTGGGAAAAGTTTCGTGCTGAACCTTGTGGTAAGTACATAAACGAAAGGTAAATAAATAATCTTTTTGTTGCGTTACAAGTGAAGACTACCTTGAATTTATGAACTCCACTAATCCAACATCAGTGCATTATTGACCGCAAAGGGCACATGTGTTCTCAAAAATTACTGGTCATTCATGCGCAAATTACCAAAATTATTCGACTGAGGTTGATAAATATACAGTCGTATTACCTACTTTTTAATGATTTAATAAATGAAAATGCAATAGAAGCACATTTTCACAACCACTCTAATTTTTGCTACATTAGTCTTTCGGATGAAATTATTTATGAGGAAATGATGAAATGAGGAGGAAATGTGATGAGGAAATGAATTACCAATGATGTAATTCGATTCATTTACAATATGCTCACGTGTCCACTTTACAGTATATGGTGTTATTAAGACATCCACGATAATTTTTATCGAGGATACATTTTTCTTTCACCTTACAGGGTATCGCTAGTTTCAAATTTATAAAACTGGCAAGAGGGAAAGAGACCAATCAATATGGCAACTATTCATAAAAACTCATATATTTTTAAACTCAAAAGCTGCCAGCTCAATACAATTTCCAAATTAATATAGCGTCTGGATGGAATACATAATACAAAAATGGAATGGAACCATGGAATACATAATACAAAAATGTGAATGCCAAATTAGATAGCGAGTTGAATTTTGGTTGATTTTCATGGGTAGACTTTTCATCGATTTAATTTCTGCTCTCACGTCAATCTTCCCCTGAGCCTCTAGTCGGCCAAGTGCGATTCTTAGAAATAGTGGCTGCTAAGATTTTCAGTCTGGCTGAATTCAAGCGAATTTTAAAGTTAGAACTGTGCAATGGCGTATCTATAAAAATAGTTGATATAGAGGTTAGGGGTAAGTTTAATACTGGTTGTTTTTACCGTGGACTATTGATCACCAACGAAACATTGTAGATGGAATTATGAAATCGAAATAAGCCAAAATAGGCGTGTAAAATTCATTTAAGGTGCATTAAAAAACCATTATACGGGTAAATAAATGTATACCATCATATTTAGAGAAATTTGAATACGAATTATTGAAGCAAGTAATGCAATAGAAGAGAATATAAAACCTACCCATTATGGGAATGTCGAAGCACGGATGTTCGTAATAAGCACAATGGTATTTTTTCTCCTCTAGTTAGTTAGTTAGCTTGAAGTCGAGAACTTTTTTGAGTACTACGATGTATAATCATACTTCAGCGGTACTGAATAAAACGTTTCTCAGACAGCTGAGAAACGTACTACATCGACAGCTGTAGTGCAGGACAGCTGAATCGGGTGCCGAAAATTTTCGAAGGTTCAAAACTTTTAACAATAACGCCGAGTAGGTTTTATGTTTTGATTGATGGTATTATCATTAGTTTAGTTCTTCTTAAATTTGGATTTATGTTGCAAATGTGAGAGACCAATTCACGTAAAAACTCCGAATAAAAAATCTCATATGGGATTAGTGTTGCAATTTCTGTGACGCATCCTCCGGTAAAGGGTAACTTCTTTTATTGCGCAAACTCCTCGAAACCAGAATCCCTGATTGACACATTTACCGAAGGAACTCTTTCGAGGAAAAATCATTCCAGCGTAGTATGGTCTCGCTTTAGAGATGCAAAATCTACCAGGTCAACTCACGAAATGTATTCAACAAGTTTGCTGATTTCATTTGGGGTTCCGTCCAAGTTGGAGGATAAAATTTTCACAAGGATCAACTGGGACCTGTGAAAAATGGACAAGCGGAAGCAGTGCGGCAAATTACTCTCAGGCCTTCGTACTTGCGTTTGCAATAAGCTTGAAGGACAAAATATGTTTTTTCATTTGATACTTTCATTGACTTTTTGAGATCAATTTACAAATGAAACCAAAACTTAAAATCTGGCTTAAAGTCTTTAAGGGAAACATGGATTTTGAAAACTTGAATTCGTTAAGAGATGCACAAATTAACGAGGAATTTAAAATGAACCAATATTTCATGAGAATGTTTTTCATTGTTCTTTCATTCAAATGTTTCAAAAATTAACAGCAATCTTGTTTTTCAAAAACACGTGTGGAACATGGTTGTTGACTTTTACATTCCTTCGAAAAATGACGCTATGAGTGGGGTAGATTTTCTACAGAACAAGTTGGAAACTTCATTTGTTTATAAAGTTAGAAAATTGCACATCGACTTTTTAAGTAAGACGAAGAATTGAGGAGGAATTATTCATTCCGTCACACAATTGTCAGAAATAAAATTTAAATCCTCATTCAACAAATACTCTTTCATATTTTCTTTACGTTCGTTCAGGCTAATCGAGTGCCGTTGAGGTGAAGGCATCAAATTGTTCTTCATTTTGCTTTAATGAAATGAAAATTTCATAGTCTGCTTTTTAGGCAACATAATAGTTTGGTTGGAAGGAATACTGAAAATTCATCTTTAAATGTGGGGCGAAATTGCTCCTCCTAAAAATTAATTTTCCTTAAAAATTGAGTTATAATTCCACAGCTAAAATTATTGTGTGATTTGAAAATTACTATATGCATAAAATTTTTACGAAACACATTTAACTCTTGAAAGGGATAAACCATAAAACTAAGTATACTTCTAAAACACACACTCATGGCCTTTCCTACAGTTTAACATTAGCTCACTTTCACGAGACTCATATCTTTTTAAAAAGGAAAAGCTCACAGCTCTCTCGCTGTTGGCCAGACCGGCGGGTGAGCGTCTCAGCATTGGGAGATATCAACACTCTGTCAAACCTGAGCGTCTCAGAGTGGGAAGACATCACCACTCAGTCAAACATTAATGTGGTCTCATGCTACACACTGGGTTCTGATGCGACCATTCTCTGCTGGCACTGATGACGTAAGAAATACATTATCCTTAAATATATAACTGTGTTTCAAATAAACAAAACCAACATTCCCCGAAAGGCCGATTGTTCAGAGCATTTACTAGAAAATGTTTTATTTTACTTCAAGTATGACTTAAAATAAAAACTGCAAGAGGTAAGCGTTACACGCAGAGCATCTGATGAGACACAGCTAGTTAACTATTGTCAGAATCTTTTTGTTACGCTTAGTTGAACTTGAAGTCTAGTTCATGAGTACGTCTACAGTTTTATTTCCTCAGTATTGTCAAAGGAAGAAGTAATTAATTTTACTTATGGTGCCTAATTCTTTTGTCTTGATTGAAAACCCGTAATATATATTCGGCAATCCCACGGTTAGCGACCATTCTTTCATCTCAACAGCCTTAAAAATAAATCATTTAACTGCAAAATTTATGAGTTCGTACGAATTTCTCGAGACTCACCTCTATTAGTAGGCCACTAAAAACTAATCATCACGGATGATTACTTAAATTGAGCGGCTAAGAACTTCCTTTTTCCTTAAATTTCAGTCAAATGCCATCATGAATAAAGCAGATCAGCTCTGAGATTCCAAGACTAGCGAGACGAGCGTCAGAAGAAAGCCCTCACATCCTGGAGAAGCCTAGGTGCCTTTGAGAAATAATCTTTTTAGCCAGATGAGACCATCAGAGGAATAACGGTTCGCAGAATATCTCCCAGAATCTCTCACTTTCTCGTCGACAGTGGAAAAAACAAGCGCTCCAACTTATTAAAGAGACAGTCTCGAATGGGACCCATATCATCGTCATTTATTACTAGAGCTCTACCTTTACGTTGAAGAGAAGGTTTAGGTTCGGAGACTTACGGAGTGAAACGAGAATCTGATTTCAAATTTCTCTCTGTAAGGAACAAGCATGTGAATTTACTTTCGTCCTGGTCTCTAGCTTAACAAAAATATTAATTCGTAATTTACTGTTTTCGGAAAAATCATTTACATTGAAATGTCAACTGGAGAGTTATGACCAGATTGTTTTCTTTAATGAAGCTCCCTGTGTTTCACGGTTTGGTTTTTTATGAAAATAGAGCAGTTCTTTTAATTCTATTTAGCTGCTTTTCCTCTAAATACATGCGCAATGTGACCAACGCTTTAAAACATGAATTTGTATCGGATAATTCTTAAAATTACACCTCGAAAATCCATTCAGAAGAAAATGCGCCAAATTAGAACAACAGGAGACCAGGATGTCTCAACATTCGTCTCGGAGCTCGCATCAAACGCTTCCGGAGCTCGCGCAGGAGTTTCCATAGGTAACTGAGTTGATGCTGGAAATGCAATTTGAACTACATTAAATTCCGCATCCTGGAGCCCAGCGAGCACTTTTGTCACCTCGGCTAGAAATTTACACGGGACGCAGGAGGCTGTGAATCGCCTATAAATCTGCCATGCGTGTTGTCTGAAAGGGGGCTCATGAAGAGTTTTGAAATTAATCTCATTAGTAACGAGAAAATTTCGATGCATAAAGAACGAAGAATCGATAGAACCTGAAAATTTGACGGGAGAAAGTTGTGAAAAATACGACAATAAGCTAGGTCACAATGAACCGACGCGAACAGTACAATAGGTTGTACGAAATAGCGTGTCTTAGTTTAACAACATCATTACTAGCCGATCATGATAGTTATGCAAGAATTGAAGATATTAAAATCCAACGAGAAGACACGTGAAATGCATCACTCTGGCACGAGAAACTGTCGACAAGTATTACTGAAATTTCGTTAAACAAATAGTTGAGTTGTAGTCCAACCTCATATTAAGTGTGCTGCAAGTTAGAGGGTCAACAAATAATGATTGTAAGTTCAATGCAGCTAGGGATAATTATTGACTTTATCGCACGCACGTATTAATGAAAATGTCTGGTGTCAAAATTTTAAATCTATCACTGATCAGATAAAATTGTTTTTAACATTTCAAACCGCATTGTGTACCAGTTACACTTGTTAGCTCACAAAAGTCTACATTACAGAGAAACTTCGTATGAATCAACTAACGAAATACAATTCGATCGTTAAGAGCTGAACCGTCGATTACATCGATTGGAACATTAACCGCAGACTCCAACAACGCTGAAATTTCGACCCCATTTGTCTAGAGCAGATTTGCGTGTTTTGTTCACGATTTGTTTATGTTGATTTCCCGAAAAAGCCTTTCGTGTGGAAGGCATTTCAGTCCATTAACACTTAGTAAAATTTCAACAACGAAGCTTCTAGCTGCAGCAAAATATTGAAGGCTTCTCTACAGACTAAGCAATTCATCCTAGCCTGTTGAACTAAATCTGACAAATTTATTGTATATAATTGTAGACTTCTAGTAGGAGTCTTGAGTTCTACAAATTCAATTGACGGCAACATAGAAGAAAATCTCGAGCCAGTTCCTTAGGAGTTACTCTCCTATCGCAAGGTAACAGTCCTGGCGTCTTTCATCCGACGCACAAAGTTCGATGACAATGGCGATGGTATTTGTCTTCGATTAAGACTTGGCCATGATATCCTTCGGATAAATTTTACGCCCAATTTAATTTCTCCAATCACAAAGTCGTTAAAACTTCTTTGGAGGAGACACCAGGAGCCTCTGGCGGCTCACAACCATGAGACAGGGCTTGCAGAGTCAATTTCAACTACTCAGTTGAATCAACTTACCAAGTTCAATGATCATCGTAAGAAAAATATGCAGAAAAATACTTTTACTCTGTTTCCAATGTTCAATCATTTTTTCACTTACTGAAACAGCGTAATGTAAAATACTACGAAGGACCGTACACGTTTAGATTGAAAGTCAAATTTAATTGATTGTGAAGCTGTTGCTTGCTTTGGATTGCAAAAATTTCTGCTATTCAAAAGCAATTTCTTCAGTGAAAAACAGCTTTAGGGGTAACATGTACATCCATCGTCTACGATACAGTAGAACAAACATAACTTTTCATGTCATATAACATTAATAAATGAATGTTTTAGGCTTTAGGTTCATAAGAAAATTATTTAGGGACATCATTTACATCCCCAACTCATTTGTGGGTAGGAATGGAAGTTCTAACGCTAACCTTAAAAATACTGGATTGTTCAACAATAGCATGAAATGTCTTAAAAGAAAAACATAGTAACATCCTGCATGCAGCCTTGTCTTCAATGCCAACCGACGTGCATGAAAAATGAATCTGCTTCCATGAGGGGACGAATTTTACGATCAAAATTTATCATTCATAGGAGACAGAAGTGTCACAAGCGATGTTCAGTGTTAATTCTTAGGCTAATCAATACATGCTTATTGACTATTTCAATTTTGCTCATTGAACAATATTTTGCTGCTTCTATACTTTCTCTATTGCCGTTTATAGTTACAGCAAGCTTCAATTTAAGATGCAGTTTAAAATTAAAGGTTTGAGTCGTGAGCTCTTAAGCCTAGCCTCTACATGTAAAGTCATGCATTAAATAAGTCGCTCAAAAGTCGCCTTACCAGTTTAAAGATTTATTTTGTAAAAACTTTAAAGGACACTAAGTTCAAGTTTTGTGAAAATGAAAGAGGAATATTAATGAGTTTTTTGTATTCGTAATGCAGAATTGTCAAAATAACTCGTACGGACTTAAAAATACCATACTTTTGAAATCCTTGTAAATGGCCATCTACACAATGGGAGAGATAGCCGTAATTGTGGAAAGTGTATTTCCAAAATGATAGATCTTTAGTTAGAGTAAGAAAGAGTTTTGTGAGCATCTTTAACAAGAATTCACTTAAATCAGTGGTTCTTAATCAAAAGATTTCATTTTTTACGCTTGTTAAGCTGATTCATTTTTCTGACCTAAGGATTTTATGGTTAACCTGGGGAGTTGTGAGCCTCCGCAGTGAAGCCTGATTTTTCCAAGTAATATTTTCGACAAAAGAGTGAGCTTTCACTGCTGAATATATTTGAAGACCTATTTACAATATTCTTTGTTATGAGCTCTTATTTACCAGTCCTTCTGCACACAATTTCCCCTGACAATTTTTGAGGGGCGTGGAAGTAAAAATGTTAAGAACCACTGACCTAAACCACATATTCTTGTTTTGGCAGCAAAATTCAAACGAACGGGATCAGTCGCTGACGGAGGTTGAACTGGAAGACAAAAAGTTTTCGCAGTGATGAAGCTGTCTAGTGTGCGAGTCTTGGCGTTACTAAAGATGGCGCAGCATTCACGAGCATAGAACCAAATTGGGATTAAATCGTAGGACACTACAGCGTATATTAAGACAGGATTTGACAGTTCGAATTTTTTAAAGACGACGCTGGAATAACTGTTACTGTCACATTCGAAAGGCACAAAGAAATGATTGAAAATTACTTGCCACTAAAGCTGCAAGAGGAAGCCATGAAAGATATATGGTTCCTGCAAAAAAGAGCCATATCTCACACAGCAAGAGACACTACGACATTACCAAAGATAGTATTTTCAGGTTGACTAATTTCACGCTATGGTGACATTTCTGGGCCACCTCGACCACCGGATTTAAATCTACCAGAATTTTTATTTGGTTCCAATTGAAAGATCAAGCCTGTAAATATTCTTAGCATTCTTCAAGAACTGAAACGGAATATTATCGAAGAAATTTCTAACATTTTATCAGGTATTCTTAGAAGTGTGGTACAAAATATACTGCTAATAGTTCGTTTCTTTCTGAACAATAATAGATGATAGTTATTCGTAGAAAAAAAGAAGAACCAGGGTAAAAATGAACATTACATTTATTGCAAACGTTTCGGAATTAAAATTTCATCATCAGTGCTGAAACGGGAGAAAAAATAAAAATGATTTGTCTATTTTACAAAACAAAAAT
This sequence comes from Platorchestia sp. MABIK, assembly GCA_014220935.1. NCBI lineage: Eukaryota > Metazoa > Arthropoda > Malacostraca > Amphipoda > Talitridae > Platorchestia > Platorchestia sp. MABIK. The sequence goes on along the minus strand of JACJUY010002268.1, from coordinate 42,540 downwards.
TATACATATATTCCACAAACCTACCTAAATGTCCAAAAAGCCTAATTTTTTTCATTCACACTCAAACAATAGCATACTCCTAATTCACACTAGCACACACGTTCACGCTAATTCAGATACAACAGCACAACACACTATGCAAACACACACACACACATACAGAATTACGTCAGTAGGTGGGGGCAACTGATAACTTTACGGCTCTAATGTCTTTGTTTAGGTTAGGTTTATGAGTGAATATGAAAAGGGACTCTAAAATTCTAAGGTCATGCTCACTATTAGCTCGGCATAAAATGGAAAAATTAGTATTTTTGAATGAATGTTTTGAATTTTCACAGTGATCCCCAATTGCTGATTGGGGTGGAATGGTTGTGTACGACCGGTTCTATGAGATATTCCTGCGTGTCGGCTATGTCTGATGAATTGTTGGAGTTTGGTACTACCAACGTGAGACTGCATGCAGCAGTTGCACTTATAGAAATAGACACAGCCACTCCACAGGCACTCATCCAATCGTTCCTTCCTGCTAAAAAAGGATGCAATCTTAAAACTATTTCTATAAAACAATCTGACGTCGACCGTTGTAAAAATCTACCTACCAACGATACTACCTCCTTCTTCAGCTCTGCGTTCAGTAACCCATGAATGGTAATTCGACATACAAACTCTGTTTTGGTACGCTCAAGATTGCAAGAGAGGGGCAAATTTTACGATCTAAAAATTTTCTTACACAAATCTGAATGAGTAATTTTAGATATTTGTCGTTGACCAATAATTTTACAATGTATTCAATTTCAAGATGGAATAATTCATACGTACTGGATATGCGGTATGCACGATGAGGTAAACAGTAAATACATGATTTTATATATCCTTTATTTACACGACTGAAATAGTTGTGTATGTTAAGGAAATATAAAACCTCAACAAAGGGTGTATAAAACCTAACCTCAACAAAGACATTAGTGCCGTAAAGTTATAAATTGCCCCCACCTACTGACGTAATTCTGTATGTGTGTGTGTATGCAGAGTGTGTTTTCAAGTTGTATCTGAATTAGCGTGTACATGTGTGCTTGTGTGTATTAGGAGTATGCTATTGTATGAGTATGAATGAAAAAAATTAGGCTTTTTAGACATTTAGGAAGGCTTGTGGAATATACAGGGTGTTGGTGGAACTCTTGGTACAAACATCGGCTACTAGTTGAAAATACAAATTTAAACACTTTTTCATCAGTAAAAAATATCGAAAAACGCTTAGTTTTTTAATTATTGGGCTTAGCAGTTTTTAATGAAGCGCTTTAAGAACTCACGGAGATCCTAGTTAACAACATGCACTAATGTTCAATAATAACACACGAGGGTAATGAAAAACGTTAAATAACATGAGGTACTTTAATAAATAATAGAAAGTAAAGTATCAAAGTAGGTGTTCAAAATTTTTAAAGGACAGCGTCCCCCATAGGAATCCAGGATTCTGAGACCATTTTAGAAATAAGGATTATCGCTGCTATAGGAAGTGTAAGACGTCAGGTACATCCTGTGAAAAAATGAGACTCGTACGTTCACTCGTTCGCCCGCTACGGGGGTTTGAAGAATGGGGGGGGGAGGGGAGGGGGAAGTGGCATTTTATCATGTTACACCTCCCCCTTAGCTGTTTCTTCACGGCGCGACGTTGCTATGCCATTTCCAATGACTCTGTATTACTCCATAATGATTTCAAAGGTCTAACTCGAACCAAAATTTTTTTAAAATTTTTAATTAAAATTGTTTAGGTTTCTTTGATTTGCTTATAATGTAAACAATGGACTTTGGGGTTTCAAAATGCATCTCCTCCTACAGTTTTTAAGCTACAGTAATGATTTTGATATCATTGGATGCGGAAAACCAAGGGCGTTTCTGAAAGTCCTAATTGATCTCACCATTACCTTTTTTTCAAAAGTTATGACGTCATAAATCCCCATTTTTCGAAAAAAAAAATTGCTCTTGATTCTTTTCCAATTTTTACCATTAAAACTGGAAATTTAGGGAGCGGCATAGGTCTTCCTGGAACTTCCACGTCTTTCCGCATCCAATGATACCAAAATCATCACTTATACTCAAAACTGTTAGAGGAGATGCATTTTGAAAACCCCCCTTAAAATCTCGTTTTCTATGAACATCTCGTTTTCTATGGGAAAAATCGCATTTTTTCCTATATGACAAATGATTCCTAATTGCATTTCCTATCAGTACACCAAATTTCATTGTTCTAGGTTCAATAATGAAAAAAAGATCCGTATGGGGGACGCTGTCCTTCACATCGAGACACGCAGGACACTTTCGTCGAAGCGAGTTGCGTACGTTGCCAAACATTCCTGGGTTATCAGCGATATCTCCAGCTGTGACTGCAATTCGAGCGACAAGGTCTTGTTCCGACTCCACAGGTGTCGCATAAATCAGAGATTTCAAGTGCCCCCATAAGAAAAAATCTAACGGAGTCAAATCGGGTGATCTCTGTGGCAAGGACACAGCACCCCCACGACCAATCCATCGATTTGGAAATTGTTGGTCAAGAAACCGTCGCACATTTAGAGCATAATGTGCCGGAGCTCCATCGTGTTGAAACCAAAGTCGTCTACGAATACCTTATGGCACATTTTCCAATAAACCAGGAAGGACTTCTTCAAGAAAGGAGACCCTGGACTCTCTGGAAGTGATATGGATGATAATTATTCCGGTTCAATACATGCCACACTGTACTATGGTCACGAATACCCAAAGATGCTGCTGCGGCACGGGTGCTCGTCCGCGGGTTTCTACGGATTTGTTCCAACACTTCTTGCTCTCGATGATAATTTATTGGGCGACCAACGTCTACGCTGTTTACCCTAAAACTGCCGGTTTCCGTCAATCTTCGGTGCAATGCAGTGAATAATAAATGATCAGGGACTTCTCGATTAGAGTAACCTTCGTGATAGATTCTCGCAGCACGTCTTGCATTAACATTAGCAGCACCATAAGTGATATGCATGTCTGCCATTTGTGCATTTGTAAGGCGATACATCTTACCACTTCAGTGCCACGGTGCTAACTGACAAAAGATACACATACGCTTCCCACCAGGGGTCGCTAACGTTGACTAGGAATTTCTAGAAATTTCCTGAATCTGTGAATAAATGTTTTAAACTTAATATAAAACGTGTTCGATTCTGCCAACACTTGTTCATCCTTATTCCCCATATTGCCCTTATTCCTGTCTGTTGCGAAATCGCTGTTTTGTTCTTGTAGAGTAGCATTAAAAACTTCTAAGCCCACAATCGAAAAACCAAGCGTTTTTCGATATTTTTTCACTGATGAAAAAGTGTTTAAATTTGTATTTTCTACTAGTAGCCGAAGTTTGTAGCAAGAGTTCCACCAACACCCTGTATATATGATTTTTGTTATGTAAAATAGACAAATCATTTTTACTTTTCCTCCCGTTTCAGCACTGATGATGGAATTTTAATTGCGATACGTTAGCAATAAATGTAATGTTCGTTTTTACTCTGGTTCTTCTTTTTTATTCTACGAATAAGATTCTCGAAGAATCGCCCTATTGGATATATAGATGATAATTGAACGAAGTTATTTTTCGGTAAAAACTTCCAGTATTGTTCCTCTTTTCTACTTAACTAGATTTATTTATTTGTAGTTTTTGCGTAATAAATGTTCCACACGTATATTACACGTAAGTAATTTCTCTTTATGATATAACCAAGAACTAGTGCAATAAATGAAAGGCGTTTAAATAGTAGATCCAACTTAATGTCAACATCAGCTTCTATGGTCAAGCCTTGGCATACATTTCCAAAGCTAACCATCATCGGATTGTACAAACTTTCCCATCTGGCGAGTGCAAAAACTTGTCCCCAAATCGTGAAATATTTGAAGTTTCGCAGAGCATCCTTTGACAGACTGAGGTACGCGTCCTCTTTATTTACCATCTGATAATTACCTCGCACTTTGACCGTCGCTTGACATTCACGTTGACAGTGTTTACCAGGGAAGGTCTTTTGCCGGCGCCGGCAAACGCTTCTCATTAGTCGCAGTCCCGAGCAAGGGCCAGCATGGACCGCCAAAAGAACAGCGCATATGCCCGCCATTCACAAGAGTCTTTCTAATGTTTGCCTCGAGCGAGATGACAAATGGAATCTCGCAGGCAAGGGACATCATACCGAGGGTACACAAAAGGGAACAAGTTTCACGCTCTCCTGCTCGCCGCCCCTAGCTCTGAAAGCTTTAACTAAAAGTACGTCATGTCACTCGGTAACGTCCTTTCGTCATTTGCTGTGTGATCTTCGGTCGACACTGACTGTCATTAATCAAGTGAATTCTCATCCGGTACCACCTCTAAAAGTTGGGTTGGATTAAGCGGGTAATAAAATGATCTTCTACGTTTCAGGTGGACTGTTCGCTTCGACCCAAGTTTATGGAAACAATTTAAAGTAATCTTGTTTGCCTTACCAACTTGTGGGCAAAATTAGAGCAGTTTCATGTTGACATTTGTGACGCATTAACAACTGTCGCACCATCCGACGGTTGTGTTATACCTGTGGTTATTTTCCATGCACGAAAGATGTGGAAGATAATAAGAAAAAAATGTTGCTTGTATTATAAAAACAGTATTCTATTTATTGCCAGTCCGTTAAGAAGTTATTCGAAAAATTTAAAAAAATTTATTTCTTTGTAGAAATAATGCCAATTGAAACACATCAAAGAAAAATTTTTGTAATACATTAAGCTACTCCCATAATGACAGTAGAACTGATTTTAAAACACCAAAACCGAAATGAAGATCGAAAAAAGTTAGTAAGTTTTCCCTGAAAACTGTGAAAGCTTAAAAAAACCCTGCATTTTTGCGAGCTTACTAGCAGTAAAATATCAGGATATTTAGTTCGAAATTATAAGATTTTTCTCATTGAAAATTTCCCACAATTTTCCGGCAAAACAGCGAATGTACTCTAAAAACTTGGCTGTTTTCTGCAACCATAGTTTTTTGCGTAGATGAAAACACAAAAAATGATGATCCAATAACCGTATATGATAGGTAATGGATATAGTTAGGATTACTGATGAGGACATGTTTTTTCGCACTTGATGTATCAGTGCAGGATCTCATCGGGCATGGATGGCCTACCGGACCGTCTTGATGTAGAGGCTCGCAGGGAACACACCAATGACGGAGAACAAATATAGCTAATTATTCAAAGTATAATTTTCCTGAATTGTAACATTTTCTAAATAAATTCCCCTAGAATTTGAGAAAGAACATTACTTAACTCATAAAGCGAGATAAATGCACTGTTGAGTTGAGAACATATCGTCGTACACAGTCTCCAGTCCTAAATCTTGAATATTGAATGAACTTCTAATCTAATAATCATTATCTCCACCGATTATAATTTCTCGATTAAATGTAAAGGGCATAAAGTCCCACAATTTTCTGCTTTCACTTTCAGAAAATAATGCGAGTGTTAGCAAGTAATGTCGTCGTGTAAAACATTTCAGTAACATAACTTATATATGACCTATACACTTCCACTCTAATTTAGAATGAGTCTATAAATGCTCTGAATCGAAACGGAAAGATTTAACCAACCTAATAATGAACTAGTCTTGATTAAAATGCATTGATGGTAATTACGTGAATATCCTAGTGAAGAATTCATCGCAATACCAACAAACATCGGCACCTAAGGATGCTTTATTTCCAATTCCAGCCTGATACATTTCACCTTGTACATAGGCTTTTCAAGTGCCTTATAACTAACACCAGGACGCTTTCTGCCGGTCAAGACCGGTACCCATTTCAGATACATGGGTAGAGCGGGGTCTTGTGCTTTGAATTTTTTTCCCATACCAAACAGAGAAAATTGCTACCCAGAGCCGGGATTCGAACCCTCGATGTCTTCACGGAAAGGCAGGTCCTTAAACCACACGGCTATGACGCGCACAACATGTCTGACAGGAAAATGCTCTGGATAGAACTATGTGTTTAAACTACCCATATTCTTCATTTAAATTGTGAATCTCCTACATTCAAAAGCTAAATTACCTTTAGAGAAATCATCATAGACTCACTATAAAGCATGTCCTAATATCAAGGCTTCAGTCAACTCACTAAATATAAGTTTTCGTGGATGCTACTCATGAGAGCCGAATAATGAAGTCACCGGTGCATCCTCTTGTTCGCAGTCAGGCGTAAATTTAGATGCTTAGATATTCACGTAACCTCAGAACTTGAAGTTTGAAGTAAATGGTTGAAGTTCTGTCATGAGATGAGCACGATGCAGCACACCGCGTATGAACAAACAACTCACACAGGTGACTCGACATGCCTGAAACTTGTCCCCCGCCACTGCTATAGCTTAGGGCAAGACACGTTGTTTACGTGGTTTCTCGGCCAAATGAAATAACTTGGCAAGCAAAGTTTTTGGTTATTACGTTGAAAGACCAGCTGGTCCAACGCTCGAGACTGTCTCTGGATAATATAAGAGGCAGCGCCCCAGAACAAATGCGCGTTGGCGCGCGCACTTTGGTGCAACAAAAGCGGCGGCACGCCAAAATGTGCTGCGAACTCCGAGCGCTTGCGTTCAGATGCCATGAATGTCAGCCAAGGCTCATGATTCATAGTTCACGAGGGAAATTTGAATATTTGAACACTAACCCAGCATGTGAACTCAATTTCGTGGGTCACGTTTTATTAGGTCAGTGTGAAGACTTTGGTATTCACAATGAATGATGTCCAAAATTCACGAGCCAACTTTCTCATGGTATGATTGAATGCTTCCGATTAACTTTAAATGAAAGCCATGAGCTATCTTTTTTGCAATAGCTTAACAAACATTTTTTGCTCATATTTATATACTCAAAGGGCATACACAAATACACGTGCCATCATAAATTAGTGCTATAATTCGATCGTGATAAATGCTTTCAAATGAACTGTTGAAGTGCGTCTTCACTTTTTCGATAACTCTGCTTCTGAGTTACACTATGTCGAAAGAATTTCGACCGATGTAAATTAACTCCAACTGAACAAAAATTTACAGTCATTACGTACTTGTTCTGGCATCCAGAGAACGAGTCGTTACTGGGGATCGATTAACCAACCAGGAAAGCAACCAATACACTGAATGTCATTGTGTAGGAGGATTACTTGTGCAAGCCAATCAGTGTCGCGGGATAATTGGAAAAAATACATTCTCGGCGCTTATACGAGGGTGAAAATTGACGAATTTTATGAATTGACAACTTGAAAGCGGAAGTTTTTTGTTTAAGTACGAGTACCAAGGAATCTGACATTTTGAATTTCTTGCTTTGGTTGTAAAACACATGTTAATTACTACGAATGTTGACCATTGATCATCATTCAGAATTCCAGCAGAAATTGTAAATTTCATTCTTTCATTACTACATAATTGAAAAAGTTATGACCTTTAGATTATGAAAGTTGTTTCATAACTTTGCAAAGAAATTATTCACTATTCTCTCAAAGTGAACTCATTTTTCCGTCTTCTGAACCAAAAAATTTTTCTCAAAGTCCTGGAAAACATTCACATCTGACAATGTGCCACTACTTTGAATAGCAAATGCTCTCAGTTGTCAACGGAAGAGCAGTATAGCTGTCTTGTGTCTAAAATAGTGAAATCAGACCTTACCATTCACAACTGTACAGTTCAGCAGAAGCCCCATGTGTGCGAGCTGGAGTTTTTTCGTCCCGAATATAAAATGGCCAAATCACTATTGAAATCTTCATTGCCATACAATTGTGTTCAGTACATCAGTGTAAAGTATTTCTCATGAAGAGCATAAACTTCAATTCTAGTAATAAAGTAAAAAAATTTCACTAAAATAAGTACCATTGTGCGTAAATGTGTACCCATCAATCACAATTTTTTAAGATGCTCGGGAAGCGCCAACAGAAATAAAATTAGATCACTCAAGGTTTCAAGGTCATATTTCTGTTCTTGAGTTGTAAGCTCAAACATATGTACTGAAAAGAAATAGATCCTTGCAATGTTTTCCTCGGACCTGGATATATGTTGGCTGCTGTCAATCGATTTCACCAAGAAGAACGGCCCGTCGTAAACTGTAGCAAAGTTTCGCTTGGCGTAAATAAAGATGTGACTCCACGCAACATGAAACATGTTCTGAAGATAAAGCTCTGTCACTCCAGAGCCAGATTCAAAAGATCTTCGTAAATTATCGGAAGCCAATAAGAAGTCTTCTCGGATCGGCTACAAGTTCTTAAGCGAATGTGATGAAGTTATGAACTTTGAGTCCTGTCATCTTGTCTGTAGAAAGCAGACACAACTCTTCTTCGCTTTCAGACTTTTAAGGCTTCTGTTCAGAAAAGCATGTTTCTTCTTTAGCTTCATGTGCTGTAGTTCGTTCTTCGCAACTGAGGCCAGAGCTCTAAGTTTTAGCTTGAACTCAAGGTTATTTAGAGCATCCAGAGCTGCAACACAAAATCCTCAGTATTGACAAAGTAAAACTTTAGAAAAACCGAATTAAATGTTCACAAAGGGATACTTCAAAACCAGCAACAACTCATCACAGATCAATAACACTGCATCCACTGGGGCGTTCATTAGTTCACCCGCAAGTTCATAACACTCAGCTTTACTGTATAGAATAAGAAAGGCCTTTGACAGTTCATCATAAAGGTACATGCATGTGTCATCAGTCACAGATGTAGTGAGGTCAAAGGACAAACAAGACAACGCGGCTGATTATTCAATCTTTACGAACACTCGTGCTGCACACGATTAAATGATCACCTTAGGAACGTCAATATAGCAAACTTGGCCTCAATTATTATTGTATTTCTGTCTATAGACAGAAGTTGTTAGTATGGAATTCCCACGTTTTTTGTCGGTATGATGGTCACTTATCAGTACAGCAGAGTTCCAGACAACCGGGCTCATACATGTCAGGGTGTCAAGTTATTCCGGTTATTATAAGTCATCCACATGAAGATAAGAAAATTGAGGACTTATTGAAACGTGAATTACTTCATTGCAGGTAAAGTTTATAGGAACATTACAAACATAGGAACATTTGCAAGAATTGCATGTTCACATTCAAAAACGAAACATCGTGCTTGTGGTTAGACTAAACCAAGGAATAGCACATGTTAAATTAATGTTTCTACGATTGTAATACATATGAGGTTCATTTTACTTTTTGAACGAATTAAATCATATAAAGTTGATCTTCCAATGTTATACATTTTCATTAAATCCCATGCGCCAATGTCCTTTTTATCTAAAATCTCACGTTACACATTTAACATTAAGCATTTATTTTTCTCTTTGCGCCAGAAACTGATTCACCGGTTTCATACATCATGTGTTTTATAAAATGTTCTATAACAAATTGTGGGTAATAAGAAAACAAATTGCAAACGATTTCAATAAAAACTTGGCCAACAATGCTAATAATAGTCATTGTAATTTCGGTTGTCAAGGGGGTTCGGTTGCCAGGTGCCCGATATTCATGTTAGTCCAGTTGTTAGGTGTCCAGTTGTCAAGAACTCTACTGTATTTGAATTTTTACTTCATTCTAAAAAAATTATTTTTGGGTCAGTGTGCGCATGCTGTTTACGAGGCGAGACTGTTTTTTTGCCCTTGCATGACGCAATTAGCGATTTAAGTCTCCTGCGTGGGGAAGGCTTGTTTTGTGCGGCACGCAAAACCGCAGAGCCGCTCCTCGTGTCTTCAAGGAGCGCATTTGTGAGACTAATGATATGCCTGCTCGGCATACTTCATGTGCAGACGTGAGCATGCAGGCATGAAATCCCAACTTTAAGCAGAAAATATAACCGCTTGCAATAGATTCTAAATCCATGACAAGCTTTTTAGTCATCGCGATGTTAACACTGAAGAGGATATTCATAAAAGAAGGAGAGAAACTGAGTGTGTTTATCAGTAAACGCCTCACCGAACCCTTGAGGCACACAAGCATCGAGACCCTAACCTAGAGTGAGGTAATCTAAGCAAAATTTAACAGTTTTTCGTACATTCAAGCAATCTATCGCTTATTGATAAAAAACAGGGAATTAAGATGCACCGGTTCTACAGTTTTTATCACGTGAATGAATTACCGTAATTTAAAAATTGAACATTTCAGACTACACTTCGCTTCAATCACTTGAGGAAAGTAAACGTTTGCCAATAGTTGAAATTCTTAGCCGCGTGAGGTTGTTTTAGATTCTCTAAATATGCTCATTTGAAAACAAAGTGTTCTTTTCTTCTAAAACCAGAACATGAATGATGTTTGTAACTAGAATCCATGCACAAACGATTTTTAAAGAGTGACCGTTTCATTAATTACTGTCGTCTATGCGGAAAAATTACTTCAGTGAGAAGCTCATAGCTCGAACCTCACTGTGTCCCTAACAAACGCAAGACTTTTGACGCTGAAAGTTGGCTAACAATAAACAAAGAATTATAAATTCTAGTTAAAAATATCCGCAAAATGGAAAAAACGCACTAAATGGTGCCGAGAACAACGCAAACTTTATTTTCTTAAGGTGTAGCATCATCGCCATACCTGAAATTCTTGCGACGACACTTCACATTGGAATTTAACATTAAAAACTATGAGGAAATATTGATTGTTTTAGCTGAAGTAACGCGCAAGAAGTTCTTGCAGGAGTTCGTGGTAGAGGCGCAAGGAGTTAGAATCGTGCACGGCTAAGGCAGGACGCGCGCAGGCTGCGCTGCAGCGTTGTCAGCTCACCCGTGCACAGGATTCACCGTAGAGCTATGCATTGAAAGGAGGCTTTATTTCAATCAAGCCGGATACATGTCATCTAGTACATTAATTTTTCATATGTCTTATAACAAAAAACAGGAAGCAATGACAGTTATCTCCGGTCAAGCCGGTACCCATTTGCGAAACCTGGCTATAGAGTCGAGAATTATGGCTGAGTTCTTCCTCTTCCCAACGGGAAGAAACACTGGGTGGCGCTGCCGGGATTCGAACTGCTGACATCTTCTCGTTAAAGGCATATTTTTAACCGCTCTGCCACGGGGACAATAACGGTACTGAGATGTTTCCCTTTTGTAATAGTCCTACTTTTTGATTGCAGATGGTATCTCCAAAATCAAGATATACTAACTACGGCAGAAATAGTGAAGAAATCGCTTAAAAAGATCTAAAATTTAAAAAAACATGAGCAATCCAATTCAGTGACAACTAAATTATGGAGATCACTTTTTAAACAACCATAATTGCTACCAGCGGACACAAACCACAGCGATTCATTACTCACGTTAGCCGAAACCACTGCAAGCAAAATTTGCCGCCATCACCCAAATCTCAATAGGGTAATTTCGTTGAGATTTTACTGCCATTACGCGCCTCGAAACTTTCCCAGTTTTCATTTTTAAATAATTTATAGTGATCCATTTTTGAAACACTATCGATGCGCCGCCTGAGCGGGCCGATCGCTGCCTCCACATTACGTCTAAGTGGCTGGGCCGACAATGCAAATGTTTGCTCATGGAACAAAAAATGGAAACTTTCGTAGTTACGTAGATGGCTATTCCAGAGGCTGGAAATAGTATGGGCGAGAAGAGCAAAATGTGCTCCAAAAAACTTTCGAGTTATAGCATTACAGAGCGTCTACTCAAACTATTGAATGAGTTTCGAAACACAAAGCGAAGGAAAGACAAAGTCTGTTGTTGGCCAGAAATTTTTCGAGTTGGAGCTTTCGAGAGACTGCGATGACACACACAAATCAGGTTAAACTTAGGAAGAAAATGGGCAAGTCTTGGACTGAAAGACTTCGGAGTCTTAGCTTCCAGGCGGCTCCAATGAAACCAAGAGGAACTCGTCTCTAAATTAAAGAAGAAGAAACGGAAAAAGGTTGGAAGTGAGAAATCTTTCGTGTTATTTCTCCACGATATAAAAATTATATCATACTCCAAACGTAAGTAAACATACGCAGTCTAATGGAAAGGAAAATCTAGTAATTTTATATGCCGTGTGGAAGCAATTTAATAGCTAGCTATAATTTGAACCATAAACTGTTTTTTGTTGTTCGAAAAAATTGAATAGATTGTGTCACAAAACTGACCGGAATCCAATACAGGACCATGAAGTAGCTATCATACCAAACGCAAACACACAATAATGCACTGTAAGAGGTTATTTAGTAATGTTCATTCTTGAGTAATCTAACTTTTTTTCGTCAGCGCTTCCAAAGCATCTATGAAAATTATGATTGACGAGTATATATTCACGTTTTTCATATGACTTGTAGAGCAATTATTATTCCAACACATTCGAACGAATGCTTCATTTGATCTTACATTTTCACAAAGCAAAGCCAACTCTGTAATTAAAATAAAAGAGAAACATTGAATTCGAGCTCGTACTTGAAAGGTGATAGATGTTTCGCTTCTATCACCTCCACTTTTGTGTTCACTCAATAAGAAAAAGAGTAAATGCAGTCGTTCCCGTGTGACGGCTATTAAGTCACTGAAAAACAGCTCGAGACATTGATTCGCATCAAAAAGGTTGATTCTCGCACAGTGAAGAACTAATTATGCTCCTCGTATAATGAGTCCAGTAGAGGTACAGGACATGTTACTCAGGTAATGACATCTAATTAGCTCGTGACGGATGAGCCGAATACAAACGTATGTCTCCTTGTTTAAGTAAAACTACCTAATTGGCTGAGATACCAGAAAATCCTGTTCATTTTTTTAGGTAGTACGTTCTCGCTGCTACAAATTGAAAGACTATTTAAAGTTCCTTAATATTTTTTTTTGCAAGGTATTGATGAGGAACATTTTGATCCTATCCATTATTTGAAGAATAAAAATTCTCTTGAGGTACGTGGCTAGAGCGATGCTGTTCGAGCAAATACATAGGAACTCACTGCTTACAAACCCCATCCCTGATCACTGCACAAGCATCGCATTTTCTGCCATGTGAAGTGCAATCCGCACTAGTTATCTCTCGCTGTCTTTTTCATTGAAGGAATATTGAAAGTTCATTCATATTTCCTCTCTCAAAAGACATCTTAACTCATACAGACACATCAATCCATCTTATGCTCGCAGCGCTGCGATATTCTGCACACGTGTTCAGCCTGGCCACGGCTGCCGTGGTGTGCCTTGCGTCAGGAGGGCGTTTCCTGCGGCTGATGCGATCGGGATAACTGCTGCTAAAGTTCATTAAGTCCTTGAGGTAAATGTCGAGCTGCACTGCTACATCGTGTTGCACTGCTACATCGTGTTGCACTGCTACATCGTGTTGCACTGCTACATCGTGTTGCACTGCTACATCGTGTTGCACTGCTACATCGTGTTTCACTGCTACATCGTGTTGCACTGCTACATCGTGTTGCACTGCTACATCGTGTTACACTGCTACATCATGTTGCACTGCTACATCGTGTTGCACTGCTACATCGTGTTGCACTGCTACACCGTGTTGCACTGCTACATCGTGTTGCACTGCTACATCGTGTTGCACTGCTACATCGTGTTGCACTGCTACATCGTGTTGCACTGCTACATCGTGTTGCACTGCTACATCGTGTTGCACTGCTACATCGTGTTACACTGCTACATCGTGTTGCACTGCTACATCGTGTTGCACTGCTACATCGTGTTGCACTGCTACATCGTGTTGCACTGCTACATCGTGTTGCACTGCTACACCTGGTTGCACTGCTACATCGTGTTGCACTGCTACACGGTGTTGCACTGCTACACGGTGTTGCACTGC
>JACJUY010002268.1:0-28625 GCA_014220935.1 Platorchestia sp. MABIK | reverse complement strand
TACATTGCACTGCACTGCTACATTGCACTGCACTGCTACATTGCACTGCACTGCTACATTGCACTACACTGCTACATTGCACTGCACTGCTACATTGCACTGCACTGCTAAATAGCACTGCACTGCTACATTGCACTGCACTACAGCATCATATTACGGTGCTACAGTAACGCAACTCCTCAAGCACACGACATTGGGCTGCATCAAAGATTCGCACGTATCGACGTTCAATAAATATGTATTCCTGAGCTCCGTTTACTTCACATGAAGGGTGAGCACTCAAATGCTCCAAACACAAGTTCCTCGCGTAGAGCTACAATACATAAAGGAAGCATCTTACGAACAAGCGAGCCAAACAAAAGAGAACTTTTCAGTAAGTTTCCCATCTGAGATATTTAAGACTCTGCGTATAAATAAAGCCCTGGAATAAATATTGAAGCGGCAGGAAACGCTTGCAGCAAAGTCTTCATTAATTTTCTAGGAGTTGGTCCCACCGCGGTCAGGTTAGTGACTTGGTGGTGAATCGATTGCATATTTTAAAGAGCATCGGTGTGTGGAAATATTGCTGACTGAATGAGAGCAAAGCCTTCGTACTTCGATTTAGGAAATGAATCATTAATGTAAGAAAAGTAAAGTGTTGCGTTGCTCAATTTTCTTCACGAATGAAAGATTTGATTTTGACAAACAGTTAAATCTTTTTTAAGAAAGTGATATTTTATTCAGGCTGCCAGAATGGAACTCAAAATGGTTCAGCCTGAACTTCCTTGAAAATTCGAACTGAAAAATCATTGAGTGCTAGCGCCTGAGTTCAGCCGCGTGATAATGAATGAAAGTTTTGGCTTTGAAAGTGAAGTTTTACCGAGGATCTGGTTTTAAGTATACGTTGGCAGGTAGTTTGCATCTTTTCCTAGACGGTAAATTTAAGTTGGTTAATACATTATTCTAATTGTTCAGGTAAAGAGTAAGTATTTAAAGACAGGTGGTTCTAGTCATTCGGTAAATATTAGATAATGTAAAGTACGGCTAATTAAATGTTAGAAACATAATCACCAAAAATTAAAGGATTCATTTGAAAACAGGCACAAAGTAAACTGTTTTTTAATAATGTTTTCGAATGGGTTCCATGCCGTCGGCTGCCATATATTGCATGGTGCTGCTAGTTTTCTCAATTATTATTCAGAAGAGAAATATGTTCAAAATTTTGCTCAGAATTTTAGAGGAAAAATCGATGAGAGGAACCTAATTCATTAAGTTAAAAATTATCATGCTCACATATCAATGAAAATTAATCTCTATTCTACGTAGTTAACAGACTGTAATAATAATTATTGTTATAATTCTCCACTAAAATAGTAAAAATTCCCGCTTCCAGTAAGCTCAAACCTCAACTGTTCAATAAATTCTAAAGAAGATCAGACCAGGAGACCTGGAGTACATGCCATGTATTCAAAGTGTGGTGAGCGCATGACAAATACTGTATTTCTCAAACGATGTAAAATCAGTGGGATAATCTCGCTAGATATTCAATTACGCCAACCCGCAACCCAGGATGCGGTATTACATGCTCTAATACAGAGGTTTTGAGTCTCAAAACTATGCCAAGACCTCGGCTGAAGCATCGACCAGCCTACGATCAGTCGAAGTACCGTCACAAAGACGCCTAATAACACCCGTGTTCTGCAGAGAAGTCATTACTGACCGCAGCGCGCAACACAATGCACTCGACCCGCAGATGCTTGTTTGTAAAATTGATTGTACGCTAGGATTTGGGCTTAGTAATAACTCATCTCTGACCGTCCCAGTCAACCATTGTTATTCAAATACAACGGAGATAAGATATGGATTGAAAGGGTGAATTTCGCTGTGTGTAGCTGCACATCTGCTTGTAAGGAGGCTTCTATACAAATTCATTCATGCTTGAAATTTCAGTTTAATTTGGATTAGCATTTGGGTGCTCAGAGGAGCTCTATTTGATTTGTATCCAGCTCGTGGATGGAACTGATGCAAAACAGGGGGAACTTAAATTTTTTGGTCCGTTAGTAACTTGATTTTTTTCAAATTGCCTGTCTTTGCTCAGGTGGAAGAATTCAGCGTTTAGCATTTTTAGTACTGTAGATTTAAAATAAATTTGAGTTTATAGTCATTGAATCGCAGGAAAAAAAATAAAAAACTGATATAAATTAAAATTCAGTCACTGTTTTTAATTCTTAAGTCATCCAGGAAGACGGGAATAAAGTTTAGTTAATTAAAGATCCATAGTTATAGCTCAATTTAAATTAAAACGAAGATGCTGTAATGTATGAGGTTCATGGATATCTATGCGGGTTTGTTAAGCCTACAAATAGAATAGTAATTTAATCAGACAAGGTAAGGGGAAGTATAATCTTATGAGATGATGACTCGGAGAGCTAAAGGATCTCATATATAAAAAACAATTCATAATAGCTCCTTACAAGCTTTCTCTAAGTTTTTTACGAGTTAATAAAATTTCACCATACTTTTCAGTAACGTAAAAAACTAAGAGCAAATAGGAATATAAAGTTTCCCTTAGTTGCAAAACTAAGGGAAACCATTTGTTTTTAGTAAGCTCAAGTACGAGACAGAAATTGCAGAAATTTAATAACTTCACACTACACAGCATAAGGAAACTCTCTCAGATTGTTTTCAATTTCGTTCACACCAAAACTTGGAGGACCTTACTAACAGCAGCAGCACGTTTTCCATTTAGTGAAGTACGAACATTGGAGCATGAACCTGTCAAAACTCTTACGACATGTCCAGTTTGAATAATCAATAAAATGAAAAACTAGAGGACGAACGAGGGCAAGTGAACTTTTTGTGATAATAAAGCATTCCACGAACTGAATTTAGGAAGCGCTCACTCAGGGCTGGCACCTAAGCACCAGGAACACAAAAGATGGAGTGAAAAGCTGGCGCACTTCAGCAGAAGAAGTAAAGTACCGCCTGTAATCGATAAAAGTAGGCGATTTGGCAGTCATTAAAGTTCCGCACGAGCGACCGCGGCACCTGATAGACGACCTGCAGGCATGACCACAGGTGGAGCTGGCAACCCACAAACCTACAGGATTTTTTTCCCTACATCAATACCTAATTTCTAGGAGTTACAAGGGTGTAAATGCAGTAAAAGTCTCAAACAGATAACCTTTAAATTTAAGTTGAATTTTTACATTGTATCATATCATCTTGTTCCCATCACGGTAATAGAAAACGTACATATCTCTTGAGTGATGAATAGATCGGAAAATGAACGTGTGTGCTATGCCATATTTATATATAATGAGCTACAGCTGATAATAGAGAATATTCTGCTTGAAAGCACGCGTTCTGAAGATTTTTCTAAGCAAGTGTTTCTCGTGTAAAAATTGCAAACTTTTCTTTGCCTGTTTCAGTTTCTTGCTTTTTTTCATCCCACATGATACATCGAGGTGAAATAATTCCGTATGTAAACTCCTGTTCTACTCCACCACATGTTTATAAAGTATATGAATTACAACATTGGAAAAGCCCGATTTTCAAACAATATTCTCAGGAGATTATCCTCTATCTGATTATCTTCAAATATTTTCGTACTCGGATTACCTTCAAACGCTTTCGTACCCAGATCATCTTCAAACACTGGTGAAAAAAAGCCATAAAGTGGCCCGGAGTCATTTCCTTAACAGGTTCCATGAAATATGGCCGGCATTCGAAGCGTAGCTTTTACGCTGCTTTGGCAGTATCTGCGTTGGAAGACCGTCTCCACACCGAAAGAACGGCCTCAAATCTCACGAAAAGAATATTGAAGTTGACAAATTGATCCATTAACATTACCCAGTCGTGGTCTGTGAGTCTATTCAGACACTCTAGAGTTGTAGAAAACTTAATGATTGCACGGAGAGCGGCAATAAATTGGACACAATGACACTTGGAAAAGAATTACGATGCGTTCCTTGTTATTATTTCAGGTTTACGCGGAGCTCATTGCCACCTGCGAATTGCTTCTTTCAACGAACGATCGTGTTCAATAATAGTTAACGTTAAAAATGTAAGCGCACTCTAGTACAAGTTGATGAGCATGCAAATCATTGCTAAAATAATGCAATGGAGAATGTAAATCTTCGTACCGTAAATGGTTCAATAGACCAGCGTAAAATTATGACCTAGCAACTGCTGATTTGTTATCAGAGATCGTAGCAAACTTGTCACAATAAATATCAACTATAAATGATGGAATTGGGCTAAGGCGCTTGTCGCAGACACTTTATAAAAGACTCAGTACATTTTCACCGATTATTTCATGGAACTTCTCAAAATCCATTTTTAATCGGTGCTTCCGATACTACACGCTTTCGTTATCTGCTTAGTAAAACACTCATGCTTGGCATTTGTTACGAGCCAAAATCATGAAGAGAGCTCGATAACGCTGCAATATAACGAATTTGTTCAACAGCATTACAGAAGATTTGAGCTGAAATTTTTTATTTACTCTCGTATCATCAACGCTAATACTTGCAAATTTTTCACCGGCCTCATCAGTTGGTAAATTTTCGAAGTTTTGAAATATATTTCATCATGACACGGAGTAACGCAGGACGACTTAACAGTCGAATAATTCACACGACTTGTTGTGCGTGTGATGAAAGAGTAGAGAGCAAGCATTTATTTAAGATCAAAGACATTCATGTTAATACTGTCTTTGTTTCACCTATGTATCATTCTTGGAAGCCATTGATGATGCTGTGTCGAAGCGTAATATTCTAATCGAAAAAGAAGCTAATATTTTCAAAATCACGCTTATCAGTGAAAATTCACAGAATGAGAGTACGGGTTTTCAATAACACAAAAACTACTCAGACTGAGAAAAAAATTGAGCAGTCAGTGAGTATTAAAGAGTTCCTAAAAGAGGAAAAGATACTGCATTAAATTCACAACATGATAAGAAACTAAGTGTTCACATATTGTAATTGACCATTTCCATTATTGAACGTTCGATATTTTTCTCAAAGCCCATTTTACCAGCCATTGAAGTGTCATTTGACCGCTCACTTTTGTTTAATACCCAATGAGGCATCCGTGCTCTGTTTTGAGCACAAACATTAGCAAGGTCCCTGGAAATATCATATAGGCCTCCAGAATGGCACTTTTAACTACAAAACATACCAGGCTTATTGTCGCACTGCCACCAAAGTTGCCAGTCATTCCGGCCGCACCGGGTCATTTCCACACAAAATTTCCTAAATTTCTAACCGCTCGGTTTTGTCAAACCCCGAATCGTTCGCGCTTCTCAAATCCACTGCCGACTTTTACCCTATTTTTTATTCCCTGGAAAATCAGTCACTGGTTTTACGGTGGCTATTCGCGCTCTGATTTTTGGTAAATCCCAGCCCAGGGCCGCGCTCCTGGGGATTAATTCGTACGAACGAAAACCAGGTCTCTATTATGACGGGCATCACCAGGCGGGCGGCGACGGGCGACGGCGCTGAACAACCGCCATTACAGCGGCCCAGCGCACGCTTTCCTGTCCTGCACGTTTGCTCAATGTGCCACTAAATTGCCAACTTCAGCTTTACGTTCTCATCCTCTTGGTGTTATGATTTTTGATAAGAGTATCAGGTCAGGGCTATAAATAGCAGAGCACCAGTTGGTGACCCTAAATTAGAGGCACGTATTGGCGACCATAAATTGGCACACCGCTTGATGAAAATAAATGAAACGGTGCCAGCTGGTGACTAGATGTTAGAGAGCACTAGTTGATGAGAATGAAATGTACACTAGTTTTGACCGTAAAGTGAATAACTCCACTTAACTATCGCACGTTGATTTGCACTTATAGGTGATCACAAGCTCAAAGTAATTATTGGAGGTATTTATAGCTCCATGTAAATCCTTCCAATCCAATCTAAATCCTTCGACGGGTTTAAATCTGAGGTGATTTATTCCATGGTCAGAAAGCTCGTTGTTATGCTCCTACCTGTAGTATTTCCTGGTTTAACTATAAGAATAACTATCAGGCAAGGGCCGTTAGGAGAAATTCATTGATGACTCCCAACTGTAACTTTGAATTCGTTGATGCATTCCTCCAAACGTTGAGAGCCCCTGAATATGAACAGAGCACAAGGTGCAGTTAGCAGCATAGTCTTCATACTCACTCAAAGTTGTTTTAAAGGCCATCTCTGCTCCAGCGCTGTGATCTTTTGTGATAAAGAGAAGCTGTCGAACAAAAGATCATCCGAGTGGCTTCAAATCAATTCTTGCTCGCTTTCTGTTGCATTCCTTAAGTCCTCCAACGCCTTCAACTGAGTTTCTGTGAGGCCATTTACATCGGTAACTTAAGTCAGCGAGTAGCCGCGAACTGTCCTTTGGAATTACTGGCTTGTGTCTCATTTACAGCATGAGGGCCCGAACGCCAAAAGGAAGGATTTAATGTCACGTGTTGAGGTATTTTACACCTCATGAGATAACCAGTGCATGGAGAGACATTATTCCTTTTGTAGGAATCTAATTCCTGTTAGAGAAATTTAATGATACACTGTGGGACTCATGCCCCTCGAAGTGATGTACTATCACAAGGTGATTTTTGTCACAAAAAGGGATTTAATTTCACGATGAATCTTTTGCCTCATGAAAAGATTTAAAACCCCACCGACTGAAAGATTTTCCTACCAGGAGTCATATAATACCACTTAGAGGAACCGAGTAATACTTGTAGTAGTAGTAACCAATACTCCATCATGTTACCGAATACATTACAAAGTGATCTAATATGATATCAAAAGAGTTAGGCCATGTTACGTAATCTAGTATCTCATTAAAGGGCTGGTGCTGCATGCATGATGAAGTCTAATGCCTCATGAAGGAGTCCAATCCCACGTGAAAAGACCTCACACCACAAAAGGGGTCTAATTCTATATGAATAAACCTAACACCACAGACGTGATCTGTTTCTGTATGAAGAAACCTAAGATCACGAAAGAGATTCTATAACACAACAGTCTCCTTTGCGCCTTCTCCTCTCATCAGAGCGCGCTTGTGTATGGCAGTACTTCTCATCTTGTATTAGAACGATAGAGTCAATAGTATGAGAACGTACTTTTTTTATTTTTCAGTAACACTCCAAGCAGGAGAAAATGAAACATTTCGTTTTAACGATACTTCCGGGAAACTCTGCCAAACTACTTTCCTTTTTGAAGTAGGGTTTAGAAAATAGATGACACAAAAAGACGAGCTTTCGAAATGAATGATGTTTGGATAGTTATTGATTAACAACACAAATAATCTTAATCGTTAAATAAAACGAAAAACCAGAGTAAAAATGAACATTACGTTTATTGCATACGTTACGGAATTATTAAAATTCCATCAACATGCAGTGCTGAAACAGGAGTAAAAAGAAAACTTCCTTAAGATCATAATAAAAACATATGTAAATATATTCTACCAAATTCTCTTATGCAGAATTTCGTAAGAATATATATATATTTGTTTTCATTAGGATCTTAAGAAAGTTTTCTTTTTCCTCCTCTTGCAGCACTGATGATGGAATTTTAATAATTCCGAAACGTATGCAATAAACGTAATGTTCGTTTTAACTCTGGCTTTTCTTTTTATTCAACGAATAAGATTCACTTCGAATCGTCCTATTAGAAGTATAAAAACTCAAATTTCGTTATGAATTTACCGGAAATTTTCTGCAACTGTGGAACTACTGATAGCGATTGCCAACGCTGCGAATGATACTGAAGTTTTGAATTTAAAACGCAAACGTGACTTGAGCTAACAGTAGAAAAATAAATGGTGTTTTAAAAAATACGAGCAAATCAACCCTTTTGGTCTATCATGCACTTAAACGATGGTAGTGACAACGGAGGGAAATTTTAACACTTCACATTGAGGTGAAATTATTCAATTGTGCTTGGACTGGAACTTATGTCAATAATATGATTCACTCTCTGACTTTTTTCGTTCGTATTTTTGACGAACCTTCCACAAAATGCCAGGAGACCTTGCGTGATTTGCCTCTGGCGCTTCGATCGTGCTGAGTGATGAGCCTCTGCATCAGCGTGCGGAAGTGGAAATGAATGCAGCCGCACTTCGGGTACAATTAACGAAGGAAGGTCGTAAGCAGGACGCATTAAGTTGTGGTCATACAAAACGAGTTAACTTTTAATATTTCAAAAAGAATTGGAAAACAATGAATTAAAGCTTCAAATCCTGAAATATTCAGACCTCAAATATGTGTTTGTTCCACACACATTCATATAAATACAAACTCTGGAGTTTTGTTTCTGAGTCTCTGGTTCAATAGTGTAGGTATAATTCTCATCTTAGGTTAGAATGACTTAAAGTTAAAATGTATGAAAAACAAATTTATTGGCGATACTTGAAATTTCAAACTGAGAGCAGTGAGTTTAATGATAAAATAACACCACTTATTAAAAATGTACCGAAAACAGTAGTAATGATGCTGACATCATTACAAACATCAAGACAAACTGGACTGTAATAATAAATGATAAGATTTTCAAAAATTATTCTGGTGGTAGTAAAAATTAGCGAAAATTGTCCATACACTTGTGCGAGAGAGAGTCACTGCCGGCCTGCTGCAGCAGAGAGCTACATGTGGCAGCCACGACTGCATTAGCAATTATTGAGAAATACAGGTAATACCTAGGCCCTCACGCCAGTATATCTCAGAACACTGACGACTTATTGGTACCAATGATCCCCTGCTCAGTTTGTGAGGGTGAATAAAGTGTACATGACCTGAATGAAGGTGAGTATGACTTCCATTCTGCCTGTGTGGCTTGATGATGTGTCTGACAGCTGGAGTATAGAGCCTCAGGTCAGAGCAACGTGGCCAGGAGTTGCTTGGTCAAACGTAGCTGCATGCAACATGGATCTGCAATAACAGTTCAGCAATGTCCACTCCCGCATGGCGAAGAGTTCCTTATTAGGCCTCTACCTTCAAGCATTTTTCACCTTATGCATAGACGAAGTACAGTATAACATGTTCCCATTGATGGTAACTATGCGCATGAGGTTAAGATCAATTTCAAAATCAGGGCTGTCGGAAAGTTCCGGGGCGACGCCTAATACTTTTTTTTTGCGGAAGCTCATGGTCTCATCTCCTTCGAAGCAATCTCACTCCAAATTGCTGTAAAGAGTTCAATGTTTCTTCCATACGTGGGAAGTCTCAACAGATTTATTTTTCCCTAGGTTGTGAAGGACTCCCAGCGTTTGTTTTCTGAAAGTTTTCTACTGTATCAAAACGGTAACCTGTAAAGTGAAGTTCTACTCCTATTTTCGGGAAAGTGAAAACTGTCTTATGGGGTCAAATCCAGTGAATTTAGAAACAGGGGAATAGCCGGTAGTTATACTATTTCTCAACCAAAAACTGAGTTGTATTTATAGAAACGTGGACAGGGTCTTGTCGAGATGCAACAACCAGTTTAGTCTTTCTACAATTTTACAGTTTATGCCATTTCTGTCACACATTTTCTTTCAGCTTCTCGAACTTTAGGAATTCTCAAAGCAATCCAAAATTTTCATCAGACTATTGTCAAGTTTAAAAAAACTTGATACTAGCTCGCTGCTCTACTTTATCAAAAGGTAAAAAATTCAGAAATTATCGTTACCGCACGAGTACAAAACACAACTCGCAGACTGAAGTCAGTTAAACAACGCTACGGAATTCTAGATGTTGACTCGTTACATATTATACGGTAAGGCGTCGACACGCTGGCTCGTGCGGTCACGTCCAACAACCTTGACGAGTACAATCCGAGAATTTTTTGGTACAGTTCCTGGTACTGTATACATCATATAATTAAGGTATATAGGGAACGGTAAATCTCAGTCGTGTAAAATGATCTCTTGAGTTTATAAGCACAAATTACCATGCACTCTGTGTCCAATGCTATGATTAACATCGACGTGCACGCAAAGAACGTCTCATTTGTGATATTTTTAGAAGGCCTTCTATATGATTTATTCAAACTGTTTTATTTTTATAAAAATATCGAAAAGGATCAAAATTAAGTGCACTTACTCTGTAAAATATATTTGCTTGTCGATTGTAGAAAAACTGAAGCTTTTCTTCGAATTCTTTTTGGCAAACATTTTTTAACGTAAATAACTCCCATGATAATTCAATTAAAACGTCACTTAAAACTAAGTTAAATGAAAGGCCCAACCATTCGGTGTACTGTACAATGAAGTTTTCTTCTCTCATACACCGAAGAATAAGCGACCTCTGCAGTCTTTGCCATAGCTTCAGCGTCGTTGCCTACCAGCCTTCCACCGCACTTGACTTGCTGTACTTCTCTTCATTTGTATTAATTAAGCCTGCAGCATCTGATCTACTTCTGAGTGTGGCCGGTGTCATGGCCTCTGTCTTCAGCTCGTCATCGCTCTCCTACATCGAGAGGGCCTAAATTGATGATGCCATGATCGGCTAGCCTTCTCTGCCGACCTACTGCCTCCCTGCGCTTCGCTTCTGCTTCGCCACTCGAGTTCGGCTGCTCAACTGATGTGAGTCACCGTAATGGTTAGCGCCACATTTTTACGTAGTGACGTCAGTTGCAGTTCCAAAGAACCTGCCTTGCTTACCTCAAATAAAATGGGAGATTAATTATTGTATAGCGGTACCGCAAACCAATTTAATTATAACTTTATATTAATACGGCAGTTGTTACGGCAAATTTCTAATTATTACATTTCGTGTTCTAGGTTTAGAGTACTGAAATTCATGTCTTTAAATTTAATTACTATAATTAATGTAGAATTTAGCATACTTACCGCGGCTTGAATTAGTCTGATTTCATCTAATCCTAGCAATTAATTAATAACTACTTAAGCTGAACTCTCTAGCCCTGCAATATTTTCTGCAAGACTAGGCTTTCACCCAATACCTAATCCTAGCGTTGCTATTCTTAAATTGCTCACGCGGTCTTTCTGACCCGTCAAATCTTGCGGCGTGACCTAAATTTGTAATAAACTAATATTGTAATTCACAAATTTATGAGCAGTCGTTATCGACTCTATTTTCTTATTACTAAATATTTGTTCTCCCGTGACAGTGATCGTGGCACGGTGCTGGAGGGGCGCTACGGGCCTGCTGGTGTCCCAGCTCTCCCGTCTTCCAGCCCACTCGCGGGATGGAAAACCAGTCATTCATTCATTTATTTATTCAATGAAATAAATTAACCTTAAGTTTTTGACTCTTTCCTATCC
Source organism: Platorchestia sp. MABIK (assembly GCA_014220935.1). Taxonomy (NCBI): domain Eukaryota; kingdom Metazoa; phylum Arthropoda; class Malacostraca; order Amphipoda; family Talitridae; genus Platorchestia; species Platorchestia sp. MABIK. Next base: position 17,393 of record JACJUY010002268.1, on the reverse strand, counting down.
CTTCGTCAGTGCCATGCTTCGTTTTTGTCATTGATGTAATATTTTATTGACATCATTAGTCAGGTGGACTGATGACATTCCATTAGGCAGCGCATAGTTTTAGGGCGCAATGCACATGTGATGCGCTATGTTGCATGAGAGGAAAGGTGAGCAGGATGTACACTACACGCCATATGCGCATTAATAACAAACACCACTCACACTCTCAGACTGGAGATCCATGCGCAAATTCGGCACTTACCACAGCACGCTCTTCTGGAGACTTCTCTCTCTTCATCTTGCAACTTGTTCTGACTTCGTGCCATCCCTTGTCACTTCTACTGCGAGTTCAATAAACTCTATTAAATCAATGTTATGCAGTCTATCAGAACAGATTAATCTATTGCTTAAAGATTCGTCGACCTTGACAATCTAGGTACTCTGCTGTTCTTATTTGCAATTTTCGTGGAAAATAATCCATTTTTGCATATATTTAACAAAGTGAATGTTTCGAGGTAAGCATATCATTTGATACAGCATTCAGGCTTGACAATGCAGCTCTCATACGGCTGATTTAACTCCCAAGTAACTGGCCCATGCTAGAGAACCAGAAATCAATGCAATGTTTCGTTTATCAATAGGTTGTACATATTAATATTATTATAAAAAAAGTCCTACTTCCACTTTTCCAGAAATGGCTTCAATTTTTTAAGCAGATTAGAATGTTTCAGCATCCTATTATCAATTTTTTTAATCTGATCTATTTGAAACTCAATCCACGACCCTGGTTATGTTAGTCTACGTGCAGTGACGTTAGGTTCATTAGCATTTCAGCCCATTAAAACTGTCTAGTTTTAACATTGTCCAGTTTTACCTAAAAAATGCATATTTTTAGGAACAGAAACACTCGATTGTTTTTTTTTTTAAAACGTGAAAGTTAATATCTCCGCGCCTGAAATCGGAGCCCTTGACAAATCCCACGTTCCAATAATGAGTTTGAAATTGATTTTCAAGTCGAAGCTACAATACGCAGAAAAAAATTGGATTCACTTCAACTTTGTATGAATAGTACAGTCCTCAAGCTTGAAGCCGCGACCGTAGTGCTGGCGTGCTAAGAATAAATTGCGTACGAAAATCCGGAAATCACGAACATTTTTTGAGGCTAGTGGCAGAAGCAAACAAGTTTTTATCAGTTCAACAGTAAGCAGACCTATAGGATAAAGTGAAAATTTCAGCGATCTTCTCGTGAAAATGTACTCGAGGCTTGAGTGAGCAAGAGAAACTTGCTATTCATTGAATTTATCTACTGTATTTTATGAACTGAAAATTGAACTCATCGTTTGAACATGGACATCCTCTTAACTGAGCCCTTCGTGCAGCTCTGACTTGGCCGAGGTAGCACGGAGCCCAACTTGGAGGACTGTTATACTCAAAGCAAATTGATGGCGTTTTCAGAGGGTCGGAGGCGCGAAAACTGAAAAGATTCTCCCGTGTGTAATATCGGTCATGTACTCACTCTACTGGGAATTTTGAAGTCAAAAATGTTTTTTGCCTTAGGAAGTGAATTCAACGAGTAATGTCAGGTAAATAGAACTTTGAACTTTCGTAAATGTATGAACTTCGTTTCACATTCTTCCTGTCATTTCAGAATATTAAGAAGCAGAATTTGAACATCACATTCCCAAGGTGAACGCATTCCCAGTACTTGGAGAATCCTCTACTTCTATTAAAAATTTACAATATTTTAAGGTTGTACGAACCCTTGAGGCCATTCTTCTGATGGACTTGCTTGTCTCTCATTATCTTGCTATCATCAAATGTTCATGCCAAAATTTACCCAACAGAGCAAGACAAAGCCAAAGTTTTTCGTATCTCTCTCCCGCCTGCTGCTCGCTCCCTGAATAAGTTGGCAAAAGAATGTAAAAAAGACGTCGAACCTTCAGCAAATAGTAATACGAATGATAAATCTTGCTCGGGATATGGACACAGCCACGATGAAGCGAAAGAGAAGCTTATTTGCTGGGGCGTCTGATGTATCCACAGGATGAATAATTGCGCAGCCTCGACCGTGCCCGTGTCCATCGACCTTCTCCAGTGCTCATTTTTTTGCTGATACCTTCGCTGATTTTGTTCGTACTGTAGCTGATTACCTACTAAAGCTCATTTCGTATCTGCTATAGATGATTTTGTACTTGTAATACCTCATTTTGTACCCGCCATAGCTGATTTTGAATCTAGGATAGCAAGTTTTGTTCCTACTCTAACTGATTTTGTTCTTATTTGAATGAGTTTTGTACATACTATTGCAGATTTTGTACCTGCTGTAGTTTATGTTGTTCCTATTTAGCTAATTTTGTACATAATATAGTTGATTTCATATCTACTATATAGCTGATTTTCTTCTTATTTAAATGATTTTATTCCTATGTAGCTGATTTTGATCCTATACAGTTGATTTTGTACGTACGCTATGCCATTGACCTGACTTCGTTTATACCACAGTTAACAGCTCAAGCGCAGCGGCAGATTTCGTCAGGGTTGCACCTGATTTATGGACCAAGAGAGAGTAAAGTAGAGAATTACATATTCGAGTCAAACAAGTTTTGGTTTATACAAGCTTAGCTCCTGCTTGAACTCATTAAAGTTCTTTCAGGGAGAATTGAAGATTTCTCTGTTTATGTTGTAGCGTCTAATTAGCAAACTGAAATCACCCACGTACCTAGCGAAGAGGCGACCTTCACTTATTAATAGGACTTGCGTGGGTGTTGCTTCAATTGACGAAATATTTTACAGAATACAGCCTGATTTCCAACAGTTTTAGGGTCAACATTAGACATTATCAATAATTTCAGGTAAAAATTCAGCAGGTCTAAAAAGTGACCATTACAAACCATTTGGTTTCAGAAAAACTATTTCTACAGGGTGGCGCAGAAGCCACTTAACCATTTTAAAATGAAATGTTTTTTGTTTTCAATAACAACCTTTTAATTTTCTTTTCAGAATAATTAAAATGTTACGTTGTTGAGAGTGAAGATAGTGGAATTTTATTCAACCGAAGTGAAGATAGTTTAATTTTATTTTGAAAATAGATGTTCAATTATTGGAACACAGAGTAAAGATGGTTTTTTTCGTACGTAAGAGAAAAGGTGTACGTAAATAAACCACGAATTATCCAACAACTTAAAGCTAACTTACATGAGGAATTTATTCCTTACAGCCTCAGAAACTAAGAACTGTCACGGAAAATGCCTTAGAAAGAGCTCGTCCTTGCGAAGCAGAAAATGGAGGCCATTTGCGTGACATAATTTTTCATGCATAAATCAAAATAAGACTCCAACCTTTAAACTAAACTCCCACCAATCTTTAAAACATATAATAAAAAAGAATTAATTACACTAATAAAAAAAAGGTATTTTATTTTAAAATGGTTAAGTGACTTATGCGCCACCCTGTATTTAACTTTAAAATTTAGAGTCAAAATTACATTTCAGCCGTGGATCAAAACAAGAATGAAAGCAAAAACGATTGCACGAAGCCGATGACGAAGACGAAGACGAAGATGACGAAGCCGAGGCAATCTTTCGAAATGTACCTTGAGTGTCTGGGCGGAAATGAGCTATCCATGTTTCATAAAATCGATCCCGGCGTACCTGGAGAGTAAATAAGTTATTTGTGTTTTGTGCAAAGTTCTTCCTTGAAATTAAAGATCTCATCTCAAAACGGAGCTGACGGCTGAATTCAGGAATTAAGTCATGTTGTGATGGATGTTTACAAGCAGCAGTGAATAGATCTGTGTGATAAATTTTCTTTGCAATCAGCATTAATGAAATCGATATGAAAATATTGAAAGACGTTATGAAAGAAAATTCATGTTATTGCAGAACTTGCTCTTTTCGTGAAGTTGGGCGATGACGAGCACACAGCATTACCCAGGTTCTATTTCTGCACAAGCGTGAATGGAAAATTAGTAAATAAGTGAACTGACTACTTCTGCATGGTTATCACGAACTGAAAACAAAACTACGCTCGAGTCTTAGTGTGAATTAAATTTGCGCGCTCGATGCGACACGTAATTGAACCAAACAATTCCAATTTAAAGCCATGCCCATGAAATCTAAAAGGCAGTTTCTTAAACACGCCAAATCCAACGCCCAATGGAAACAGAACATTCCTTAACTCGATGGTGGGGCTCCTGAAGTTCTTAACGTTCAAGTAGCAACGCCGGGAAGACTCGGAAGACTCTATCTCTCGAGGCTTAAGTGAGTCGCTCTCCAAACTTCCGAGTCGGGGACAATTTATAGAGCTAGCGCTGCAGGGCTAACTACCTAGAAACAGTTAGGGCTCACCCCTTACAGTGCATGCGATGACTCCGTAAGTGTCATTAATATTGCACACTTGCCCTCTTAAATAGCGGCCACAATGGGGCCAGGCTCTATATCTCAGGGGCCCTTTCCGGGCAAGTAGGCTGAGGCCACCAACTTGGGCCCTTACTCAAACCTTGCTGAGGCGTGCCGCTCTGCTGTGATACTTGAACAGTTTAGTGCTTGTACTTGTGCAAGTAATTACGAATATTTTACGTGACTTCGAGGAGTTACTGAACTTTACGTCCGCTCAGATGAGCACAGGAGAAAGAAGGAGGTGCAGGATATGAGCTGCCGCACTGTGGCACGAGCTGTGAAGCAGTGGAGGAATACGGGAGTGCAGGATGTGCGCTGCCGCATTGTGAAGCAGCTTGTAGAACACTGGAGGAACAAGGAAGTGTTGGATATGAGCTGCCGAATAATTAATTTGACTGCAGAACAGCAGAGGGATAAGGGAGTGTAGGATAAGAGCTGACGCACTTTGACACAAGCTGTTGCGTAATGGAAGAATTAGGAGGTGAAGGTTAAAAGTTACTTCCCAGTACCCCGTACAAAGATCTAATGTAAAGAAAAATTTGATATGATTGATCTGTCACTACCTTTTGCTTTCGATCATTGTTGTCACTGTATAATTCTGAAAAATAAAATTTATTTGAAAATTTTTTCACGAGAAAGAGCCTGTTGTTTTCCATTGGTCTTTATACTGAGTATTACATGGCGAGCGTGCGACGTGTTATATTGAAAAAGGCCGAAAACAAATGATGCCAAGGAGATCATTCCTTGGAACTAATGGAGTAGGAATACCAGGGGAGGCCTGAACCGTTAAGCGGATTGCAGGTGCTCCGGGAAAGGCAGAAAAACAGCTACCTTCGAAAACATAAGCCCTAGAAAAGAACGGCCCTAAACGTAATAGTTTAAGGAACCTGAACATTAGAAACTTTATCAGGACATTTCTCGAGAGTGAACCTCGCAATTTATTCCCATTAATTTATCCCGTTAAATTGAGCCGAAAAAAGATGCTGGCTTAGAAGTTATTGAAAGAGACCAGCTAGGCTTTAAATCTTCCTGCTGCGGAAGACAAGAAATAGTAGACTGAAGGCCACACTACATATTTTCTAGTCGATCTCTAGGTCTCAGGAGCTGCGCGAACTCAGTTCCATTATTGGGAGAACGAGTGGAAAAGTTTTTCAATCAATCTTCGCGGCACTGTTGACGTATTTGATCCCTGATAATTCTTCTCTCGGAATGCATCCGGAATATATTTGACGTTCGAGGCTAGACTGGAATGTGACGTCGAAGAAACTCTTTTGTCCTGAGGCATATTGAAGTGTTTCTTCGACGGTGATCGTCCCATTATTGGGCCAAAAATTTTGCGATACAAGCATTCATTGTTATCACGTTTTTGCGCATGCACACGTAACTAAAAGTAAGAGTTAAAGCATTACTTTGGTTTGCTCTTCATGACAAACCTCAGTTATGCACATTGAGATGTGAAGACAGTCAGCCCAATTTTGCTCTTTGTCATTGCAATAACCGCCTCTCGCTTTCGACCAGAAGCCGTGATGTGTCTGTATCTTTCTTAACCAACTTCAAATTAGCCTCCTTTTACTGCTGCCCCAAAGTTCACTCGGACTCTGTGCCGTTTTAATTTGAATGGCATTTTGAGAAAGCGACTAGCAGTGCTTCGGAAACTTCTTATATTTCGTCAGAAAGTTGGCGAGGAGTTGTGAAGGTGCACTCAGGCTTCCTTAATGTGACTTTAATTTCTTGGAATTTGAACAGAAGTCTTTATGCAGCCCACCACTCTCTCAGCAATGCGTATCAAGAATCGCTGATGAAAATGTCGAACTCTCACGAAGAGAAATGAATTTCTTCGTTAAATACGAGCTTCTCAAAGATTATCAAGAGACCCACAATTGGAAAATGTTCTTCTATTTACAATGTTTAGTGCCTACTCTATTTCCGACCGGTATTTTTGGACAACCTCACCTGAGTTCTAAAATACTTGAATAAATCTTGGCAAATCTCATTGTCACTTCATTAACTGAAGTAAGTAAAGACACGATGTGTTGTAATTTGGACACGTAAATTCCCCTCCTAGCATCTGTGCATTCTTGTAATCAGATCAATTATGGTGAATATTTGATTCGAAAACAAACGTTCCCACGAAAATTATTTTCGTTGAGCAACTGTAAAATGAGACATGATCTAGCTCCTGCAGCCATGAACATGCAATGTTTAGCAGAAAAACTCACGCCCCCAATGTTCACGCGGAGCTCGTCCACGTTGTAAAGATAGCCGGGATAAAAACGCAGGTATATTTGCAGCGCAACGTTGCTCTTTCTCGCTAAAAAAGAACTGAAAACCTCAACCAAGTTCGCCTGAGAGAAGCTCGTCGCCAGCCACGACGGACCTGTGAATGGACATGTTAAGTCATTTTTTGCCTGGGCCTCGCAAAAAGGCACGAGCAGGAGGCTCGTTAATAGTAGACTATAAGTTTAAATCCTTTTTTGCTTCTGAGACACAAAAGGGTGCAAGTAATATGACCGTTAATTGTGGACTATAAGTTTAGGTCTTTTTTATTCTATGAGGCAAGAAATGAACGCGGTCGGGAGATTGAATTTCAGTTTTGGCCAACAACTGGCTGGCTTCAAAACAAGGCAACCGGAGCAATAAAATACCTGTTGAGATTGGAAGGGAATTACAATACCTTTTCGGATAAAAGATTATCTCATTACTTCCATAAAGTGAGACTAATTCTGTAGTCATACGCTCACTGAGGGAACAGAACACAAGCCCATCAATTGGAATAGCAACAAGCCGTCATCTTGGCACCATTGCAGTTCCGTAACATTGATTCCTCTTGTTGTCTCCTCAAAACAATGAATGGAAAAGGAATAAGGTAAAGCAAGAAAACAACATAGAGCGGAAACGAAAATTAAAATTTAACATCTCCGTAAATCCACGTCAGTTTAAAGCTGATACTTTCTAACACTCCAAGCCACAACACATGTGAGACGGTTGGTTAATCTCAAAACGAGTTACGTAAATGCTGCTTGCCTGCCTGCTATCGCTCTCACCAAACGCAAGTTGAATGAATCACTCGTTCTAATCCTTAAATTGTTTGACAGAAAACTTGAAAAAATTTTCTTGAGTCAAATATTGCGTTTGGTAATATTAATTTTTACACTGCTTTTATGAAAACTTCAAATATTACTTCAGATTAAATAATATCCTTAACAAAAATTGATGCATTTGATTCAAACAAATTCATCATTCAAAAACATGAAAATTTCTGATTTAAGCGAAAAATTCTGTTGATAATGAATATTTTGTCATTTGCATCCACTTTTTAAATTATATCCTTCTAGAGTGTTTATTTTCTTCTTATATCAAAAAGCAGCCAGTATTTTCATTTTAAGCCACTTTGCGTTCCGAACTTGGAAGGCTGTGAAAACCCGAGCTCTCAGCTGATTCTTCCGCCCGGTGATATTTTTTGAGGTGATAGTAGATTTTTCATTTTCTTTGGGGGCGTGGGAGAAGAAGAACACCGGAATAACCGAATGCAGCATATTGCAACGGACAGGCCATTCGTCTCTCTAAATTCTTCGGCTTTTTCTAGCACGGAGGCATTTTTTGCGCGCGCTTGTGATGCCCGTAGCAGCCAAAGCAGCTTCCGTCAATGGCAAACAGAAAAGAAAAATCCACGAAAAAAGGAAATGTGAGCTGGAAAATGGAAATATCGGTGAATCACGTGTGTTTTGGGTGAATTTTTGTTTATTTCCGTTCACTGCTCCACAGATTGCACGGTGGATGGGGAGGGGTAGCCTTATTTGCGAAAAAAGTTTGTGCAATGTCACAATGCTATCCTATATTTTTTAGGCCTCTCACAAATTAACGAAAAGATGTGGCCACAACGCAAGACAAAAATGCTCGCAAAGACCATTCTTGAGGCCCTCTTTTGTTCACTCATTTACCATTGAGCCTTGTATAATGTACCTTCCACACTTCCTCACTAAACTTAAATCTACTCCCACAACTCTTTATTTTTGTGAAGTTTCTCGAAGCTACACGTAAATAAACGCTTGCTGACAGCTATGCGCAGTTGTACACGTGCTGCCAAGCAGATGGTGTAGTTCTAGTTTTGCACTTATCTTTGCAAAACATAGTTTCTGTTCTCACTTTCCTGATTACAATAATGTCTATTATGCCCGAATATCTATGAATTCTACAGTTTCACTACGAGTATCACCTGAAAGCCATTATCGTATGCATTTATCATGATGAACTTGGCGTTTAAAAAAACTACGGAACATCTGCGACTCCAAAACTTAGTTCTCATTGAAATCTAAGCTAATTCAGTCAGTTAAAATTTCCATTCGATGTTTTCCCATTCGCATCTACACCAAGTATACCTGAAATTCTTCACAGTCTCGCTCATCTTTCGCATTTGACGCAAGATTTTCTGCGCTGCTAACACATACCTCCATTGAACCCAGCGCCTCCATCCTCATGAAGTTCCTGCAGCGCTGCAGTACGACGCAAAGTCAACACTGATCATCCTCCAGCGGGCACCCACAACCACCGCGGAATATTCCATTAGAAATTCGAGGGCCGCGGTGCTCGTTATCTAGGGACTACGCACTCATTTTTAACGAGAATAGAGAAGGAATTCTCGCTGTTTCTAATTTGGGAGAAGATAGCTTTCGTAATTTGAACATGTTCCCGGCTCCGTATAAAAGTTGCTCCAAAAGTTACCATTGTTTACCTTGTGTCAGCCGGCGGTACACCTCCTAAAGTTCCAGTAAAGTCGAACTGCAGGAGAGCAGTCATGCGACAATACTGGCCCTGACTGCGGTACTCGAGCACTATGCCATTCTTAGGGTGCTAAAGGTCCTGATATTGCTTGCCAAATGGCAAGAAGCCACGCAATGAGACTCAGGGCTTCTCATTGTGGTTTAGTGAAATGTAGTTTACCTAGCGCAATTATACCCGAAATTACTAATACCTGTAAAAAAAATTTAACTTTTCTTACACGTCTGAAATTTGCACATTTTCCACGACTCGTTGAAATCGGACCTGCCGCGCGCATCTCTGCATTTCACATGATTGCTGGTGAGGTAGGCGGGAACTGTCACCGAAAATTGTTCACGGCAAAACACTCCTTCTGATCAGTGTCAACAAAAACAAATGAGATGTTACAGTCAAAGGAAATAATGTAGGTAAAGAAACACAGCAACAACAGAAAAAGAATGAAAGAGAAGAGTAGAAGAGAAACGGAATTCTGAGCAGATGGACAAAATAAACGAAGTAAAATGAGTGGTGCGAGATCAATCAACAGACGGCGAGACTGGGAACATGTATGGCCTCATGGTTGCAGGGGCTGCAGTACAGGTATATATATTTATACGCTGGGCACACACACAACTCATCAATACGAAAACCAATTAGCGGAAGTTTGACTGGCCGTCCGCTCGTGGTGCGACTGAAACGTACTTCGCACCACGGAGGGGGGAAGTAGGCTTGTGTGTCGCTGATGTAGCGATGCTGTCGTTGTGAGAATCACACTCACCTGCGATATGGGCGTTGTGAGCATCACACTCACCTGCGATGTGGGCGTTGTGAGCATCACACTCTCCCGCGATGTGAGCGTTGTGAGCATCACACTCACCTGCGATTCGGCTGGTGAGTTTTTGCTGATGGGTGTGTTGTCGCGAGTAACCTATAGCCATTTTTGCATTTGTTACCTATATTTTTATCTTAGAGTTGCATCTCGTTTGCTCTGCAAATTACAGGCGATTGAAATTTTAAAAAAATATTTTTTAAAATTCCCACTTCGAACATTTCAAATCAGGATTTTTTTACCGAACTGTGTAAAAATATAGAACAATACTTGCTAGATGTTCACATTAAAAGCAGTATATTGTAATTCCCAAGTCAAGAAGTGAGCAAAAAATTCTGAAAAGTTAGAGGGAACACTTTAAAATAGATTTTAATTTATACGTAGAGGGCAATTTTAGAAGCCTGTATGTTTCATCTAGCTGCGGGGTGATTAGTAAAGAAAAAAGAAACCGTAAGCCTCATAGGAGTGAACAAATTAAGAAATGAAAATAGGAAATAAATATAGAAGACATCAAAAAGTAAAAGTAAAATTAAACAAAACTTACCATGCCAAAAGAGCTCTAGAAAGATTCACGCTAAAGATTAAAAATTTTGAATGAATGCTTGCTTTGCTCATCATTTAAGGAAGTTTTCATTTTATGTATACACGAAGGCTCTAAGTATGAAGGTCGAACTTAACCGAATTAAATTGACTGTTATTGATATTTTGATTGCATTCAATGTTTTTATACTCTCTAACACTGGAGTGAGACAGAAATCCTAACATTCTACAAGTTCGATGACTTCGTTCAACAAGCTCAGCAACCCGTAGACACAGTGTTCGGAGAGCTAAACCGACGTACTGTGATGTGCGTTGCGCACAATTGAAGTTATAGATAACAGAAAAACAGTGTCATACTTTTTGGAAGAACATCTTTGAAATAAAAATGAACTAATTGTGCGCTCATTACCTAAAACATCGCGTAAAGAAATTTCCAGAAAAAAATTAGAGATGATTTTGGAGAGTTGTTGCTTCAACCTCTCCGACTGCGACCAAAGTAGGAAAAAACACATTAGATGTTAGATGTATTTTCACTATTAGCAGATGAAAGAGAATAAAGATTTGATAGGAATTTACAAGAGGGCGAGGACATTATGCTTAAAAGGCAATAGTTAGGTAGGAAACAAGAATTACAGAAACATAAATTCAACAAGATCGTCATAACCGAAACATCCTCTGTAAACTCGAGAGCTGTTCGAGCAGAAATTAAGAACTCAAACTTGGACCAATGAAAATTGATTTTCCATAAATAGAGAAATAAAACTCATGATCAGACAGGTTTAGACTCACATCGTGAAAATTTAAGAGATTAGTCTGTTTCGGCTCAGAGGTAAATTAAGGCAGATTACAGTGATTTCCGCAAGTGAAATTTTGGTAAACAAATTTTCCATGTCCAGATAATTCACATGACAACCACCAGCGTTATCATAAACTATAATACATTCAACGAATTTGGCAAAGTTAAACACTGTGGATGCATTGACAGCAGTTTAAGAATCGGAACTAGGAATTTAGCAATATGATAGGCTAAGTAATTCTCCTATAATTTTAATCAATGCTGTTTTATCCTTTCTATTTTCAACATTTATGTTTGCTCCCAATCACGTTTTTTTACTTATCTTTATTCATTGCATACGTCAACAGGACTTCCCGTCTAGCCCATGAATTAAATACCTTTGATATAAATAGAGTGCTGGCAAAAAAACTCTGATCACTCTCCAATAAACCTGTATTATTTACAGATTTTAGGAAGCTGTAAAATATGTTCTAATATAGATAGAGACTTGCGGTAAATTGTTTTGTACAGAGGAGTTATGTAGCTTGCTCAGGCAGTGCTGCGCTTGTTGACTACAAGCACCGATTGAGTGAGGTTGTGTCGTCGTTTTCTGGCGCAAACTGTGTTCTCACAAATCTGACTATTTTTACAGAAAGTGTTGTATTTTAAGAAATCCTACAATGGCTGCGAGGAAACAACTTGGAAGTGACCAAATAGTTGCTATTATTGCATTGCACAAGGTTGGAAAATCACGAAGACAAATTGCAAAACAGTCAGAAATATCTCAAAATACCGTGAATTTATCGATTTCGCGCCACAACATTGATGGTTCTTGTATGCCAGTTAGAAAAATAGGTAGTGGGAGACCTAGAAAGACTAATGTATGTACTGATAAAATAATAAAACGTACTGTGTTAATAAAACCACAAATAACAGCGAAGGAAATTAAGTCTGATCATTATAATTTGCTTAATGATGTGTCCGAGCGCACAATACGACATCGGCTGCAAAAAGAGCTCGGGATGCCATCGCGCCATGCTGCCAAGAAACCTTTCCTGAAGGCCAAAATGAGCAAGAAAAGAGTTAAGTTTGTAAACAGCGCATGAATTGGACTGTTGATGATTTAAAACAGTTCTGTTTAGTGATGAGTCTTTTTTTTTAACATTTAGAAGCTGTCCAAGAATGGTGCGCCGCCCGCTTGGCTCAGATAGGATATATCCTAAATTCACTATTCAGACAATGAAACACCCTCCAAGTGTCATGGTTTGGGAATGTTTTAGCAATTTTGGTAGGGGGAGTTTACATTTTCTTCCTAAGAACACAACCATGAATGGTCAACGATATTTAGCCATGCTAAAGGAAAATATTCCACTGACAATGTCTTTACATGAGACAGCAATTTTTATGCACGATGGGGCTCCTTGCCACAAGGCAAAAATCGTTACTAGATGGCTCAATAATAATAACATTCGTGTTCTAGATTGGCCTGGTAATAGTCCTGATCTCAATCCTATAGAGAATCTGTGGCTCATTATAAAAAATAAAGTCGAATGTCATGATACTGGTTCGCTTCGCAAGCTCACAGAAGCCATCAAAAAAGTTTGGTGCACTGAAATATCACAAGAAATATGCCAAATTCTGATCAAATCCATGCCAGAATGTCTCAAAAAAGTCATCTAGAACAAAGGGCCTGTGACAAAATACTAGTATACGGTATTGATGTACATAGATGATGTTTATGTATTGATTTGTAAAAATGAATTAAAATTACCGTGGTGATCGGATTTTTTTTGCCAGCACTGTATTAAAGGCCAAACAGAAATTTTCAAAACACATTGATAAGGAGATAACTTTGAAATTGGGTCTGATGTTTCTATTCACGCTAAATAAAAATTTTCCTATCCTTTTACATAGGTATGAAGTGAGTATATTTTTAAAATTCCAGTTAAGAAACAATGAAAGAACGTTCCCTGCATGTTGTATCATGCACTGTACTTTTCTTCACACTCGCATGGCATTCATCTAAATTTAAAGAACTTTCTTCAGCCCACCTCGCTAGTCAAGTATTGACGACCTGCCATTCTACCGGCACAGATCGATGTCAGATTTTTAATTTCTCAATAATTTACGCTCACAAAGAATTATTTTATTCACGCAAACAGATTAAACTGTTACGCCTCAGAACAGCTTGGGCTTCAGTTCTTTTTATCTATAATATATAGTTATTATCAAGACGTAACCTTACGCACAGTTCAAGCATTTAAACATTTTTGAGGAATTCACTTTAGAAATTTAACACTTTTCTAAGGACTTGTGCAGAACATAAGTGTACTTTACTATGATGAAAGTCGGTCAATGATGAAATAAATCAACGATTTAGGTAAGATCAAAATTGGCACTCTAATTCAATATGCGACTCATTCCGGCAGTGCCCTCATCAAAGTGGGTAAATTGCAAGGGACAAAAATGAAGCAGGGAGATTGTCTTCACACGTGTTGGCGCACAAAAGTCTTCTCTTGCTCTTCAATTTAAATATATACCATGAGTCTTATTTAATATTTCTGTAGTGCCGACTGCTCGAATTGATATTGTATTGAATATCTCACGGTCGTCTTGCATGGTCACACAAACGTTCATTAAAATTGAGGCGAGAGTAAGAAGTGATGGCGGAAGTCACGCACTCCTGAGACTTGAATCAAGCGTCTGCATATACAGGGGCTAGGCAAAATAATGGAAACACCATGACAAACCTCGTGTTTGATAGCAGAAGTTTTCTAATTGCAGCTCTTCCGTGGAATATCGATTTGTGCATTGTGGAAACTGGGTTCTTTAGGTATTTATTGAGCTCTGCAGTGATTCCTCGAGCCTGGTCTTGCGATCCTCTCTAACAATTTGATTTAGAGTCCGACGTTCTCTCCAAGACAGCTTCACCTTTCAGCCGGACTTGTGCTTTCCTGTGGACGTCTTTCTTTCTCCTTCAATTGCAGTCATTATTTTTGAGACAGTACTTCTTGAAACGTCAACCATTCGAGCAGTTTCTGTTACAATAGCGCCTGCCATACCAGCATTAACGATTTGGCCTCTTTGAAAGGCCGTCAGGTCTACCATTTTTATAAATCAAAACCAAATTTTTTTTTTGGATATCTTTAATAGACAGTCATTTTAAACAACCATAACAAATAAACCAGTAATTAACACAAAAACAATAAAATTTGTCACGTTTTGATTGTTTAAAACATGTTCAAAGCTTATGATGCCAAAATGTTAGGTGCTTCCATTATTTTGTTCTACCTCTGTACTTTCTGTCATAACCCACAATATTCACAATAAACTCGACTCATGTAGGGGCTGCAATGACAATCTCACGCGATGCACACCTGATATTTCTCTCAGATACTATCCTATTAGAGAAAAATTGAAATGCTACTCACATAAAAGTACACAAAAGGAATTACAGTTTTCAATACTTGTGTTGCCAAACTTTCAAAACGTCGATACACCGTTCCACATATAACTCAAAATTAGTAATCCGCAATATTACCTATGATATGAGACAACATGTAACTTGGAAAACCATGAATATCTCGCATTGTGATTTTTACTTTACAACAACTGATCGTATATGATAATTCTACAGAGCATATCTAGAGAATGCAATTTACGAGACTCATTCTTCCATCGTTTTCACGAACATTGAGGGATGCGTTCACAGCTTCCAAATGAAGGCAGAGATGGTGGGCGAGTTGCCTCACCACCTGCCGCTAATGCATCCAGCGCCATCTGCTGCTTCTAAAGCAGATGGCTTCGCTTCATGCCAAGCGCCGCACTAGCAGATCAAAAACAATTCCCAAATGTTTTAAATGAGAAATTTATTTATTCCTCTAAGCTCATTGGCTCTTTAGTTCACCAGAATTTAGTCTGACTGATTTTATCGTGCGTCCAACTATGATTTGTAACAGAATCTGAGAGTAACATTCATCAACATTTCGTTGCTGTTTGAATGAAACTATTAAAAGATTAATATGTTGCAAAGCAAAAAATCAATGTTCCCAAAATATTGTTTGTTATGAGTCAATTTTGTTAGCAATATTTGCTATGACTAAGAAATTACAATGAAATACAATTACAGAACGATTAAATTCTTTTAAAATGAAAAAAAAATTTCTATTTATAATGAGCAACCTTATTTGTGATGTGTGTTCAAGGTGTGAATTCAGATATGAATATTCATGGTGAAATGTGAAGAACAAATTCCCTTATTTTAGCATACAATATATGATCTTGAACCTATGTGTTTGGGTCAAACAAATTCTCCAGGTATTCTCTCCGTCCTTGGTTACCAATCATTTAAATCTTCAAAATACTCAATTAACACATGTTTTACAAATGGTCTTTTTTCAAACGTTTTAGAACGTTAACAATTTAATTGTAATTCTAAAATGAAATTGTTTGGATTTCAAAATGTATGGAAAATAAATGGATATTTTAGTAATTTATGAATAACTGCTTCCTAAATGTGGATAATCTTAGCATGCCTCAAATGTGATCGAGCAGTAGAAATGCAGCAAGGTACTCCAAAGCGTTAAATTCTCCTACATGTTCACTTCGTTGAAATGACAAAATCGCCCTTTAAAATTGTGAGCATAAATAATAAATGAAATATTGAATCGAAATAATTTTAATCGATATAATTAATAAAAAATTGAATCGAAATAATAATTATTCAATTAACTATTGAATCGAAAGAATCACAATAATGCTGCCAAAATCAATCGTTAAATGATTCTGGTGCTTTGTACCTTATAAAACCACTTTCCTGAGTCTTTGAGTAATTTCTTCACGTCACTCACTTCTGCAGCAAGCGGCCGCCTGCCTCGCTACGTAGTCTCTCAGGCACAGATGAACTTGGCCCTCTCTTCAACCTGTATTTGCTCTTCGAACTCCGTTATTGTTTCAAAACACACAAGTAATTTTATGAAAGAATCCCCTTTTAGTAACGACCTGTAACTTTAATCTCTCAATAACTGCTCTCTCAATTAATCTCAATAATCAAAAAGTACAATTTTGAACACACTCCAAACACTTTCACGTCACAAAATCCTAGCCAGCATTTTCTACAAGTGACGTTACCTAGGGCGAAAATGTGATGCCCTACAGCTCTCACATTCAATTTACAAGGTATGCTGGAACTGATTACGCCCAGTGATGATGAATTCGTCGCCAGATTAGTTCGTATAATTGGTTCATGATAGGAAGTCATGGTAATGGCCTCAGGTTCGAGTTGTCTGCCAACCAAGTTCCCTAACTTCAATGAATAACAATCAGTAAGTACTCAACAAGCCACAAAAAAGAAAGAAGAAAGAAAGAAACCCGTTAATTATAAAAAGTTGAGAAATGAAATGTATTATAATACATTGGATTTTAAAAGAGATGATGTAATCAGCCGAATAAAAAGCGAACAAAAACAGCAGTTTGTCAATTAAGAATGTTTTTTGTGGGCAAATATGATGCAAACCCTATCCTAACTTGATTATTCATTTACAAATATGTGCGGGTTTGACTGACAGTTTAGAATTGCAGGAGTAATTTCTCGAAGCTCTCTGATCGACGTTCGCGTGCCGTCTTGCATTGTGTGTTAGAAAGTGGCGGAATGCCTCTCCAAGCTCTCTCTAGCAGCGTTCTTAATTACCTTGCAAGTTACCATTTCACCATGATCATGGCATCTCAAAACTCATCAATCTGCCCAGTCTTAGAGCTAAAATCAACATTTTCCAATGAAGAAAACTTTTCTTTTATTTTTTCTTTTTCTTTTCAATTTTTTCGAAATGAGAAGTTTTTCGCTTATCTTAAAATCAACTTGTACTGTTATTGAAATTCCACTCCTCAGTTAAGTACTTCGAATTGTGTTTTATTCGAATTAATTCCCAAATCACTTCTATAATAATAAGAGCCGCATCCGTCCGTCCATCCGTCCGTATGACCCCCTCTTCTAATCGATAGCTTTAATAGTCACAAGGATAAAGCTTAAAAAATGCAAGAAATGATTCTATTGCATTATTTTTCTGTGGCGATTCAATTCCCTTCACTTGCATTATGGTATCCAGAATACGCAATC
>JACJUY010002267.1:85818-112078 GCA_014220935.1 Platorchestia sp. MABIK | reverse complement strand
CTAGACACCTTGAAGTTCCCCACATATTTCCCTAGACACCTTGAAGTTCCCCACATATTCCCCTAGACACCTTGAAGTTCCCCACATATTCCCCTAGACACCTTGAAGTTCCCCACATGTCGACAAGTTTTGTGATATTCGCCGTGATGATTACCCCAAAAAAAGGTTGAAGGCACAAAAAAGTTAGAAATCTGTTGTCTTGCTGAATTTTAAAACTCTAACTTCATATACTTGATAATAAACATGTGCTTAAATAGAATGTTTTCCCGTAATTATTTTTACAAAACCAAAAGAAAAAGTAACAATTACAATTACTAGAGGTTGTACGCATCTTCTGAACTCAATATCAGAAAATAATTTTTTTTAATATTTTTTGTCGGAAGAATGCCCAAATTTCAAGAATGGATGACCAAGAAAATCATTTGAAAAGCTCAAAAACAATCCTACCTACGGAGGTGAAAACTTGAAGAAAACACATGCCGAGTGCTCCAGACAGAAAATTTATGAAGACATCAGTTAATTGTTCAAACACTTACGACTTTATCAATGCTTACGACTTCTTTGATGAAGACTTTCGACTTTATCAATGCTTATAAATGAACAAAATGAAAGAAAGATGCGATTCTAAAGAGAGGTAAAAACAGTGTTGCTTCAGAATGTTACGAAAAGCGCGAAGATGAGAGCAACGTTTTGAAGTTCCGCTGCCTTTTCAAGAAAATGATTTTCCAGGAACTTAGAGGAAAAATTTTAAACCAAAAATTAAGCAAGATGTCACACATGTGAAACTTTGTCTTGAAAATAATTGTGTCTGTAAGCAAGCTGTAACTTTGTAACACGTAAACAAAAACACTGTTACTGATAGGGTTAATTTCATGCAAGAAATCATCTCTGATTATTGCATTATTGAAATCGATGAAGAAAATATGGAAAGAAAACATAACCAAAGAATGACTATCGACGATATCTTAAATGCCGCCTTCATTATGAATAGTTTTTCCACGTCGGTGATATTTTTGAACAGATCAAACGGTTTTCTTGGTCATCCATTCTTAAAATATGGGTATTCTCTTTGTCAGGGCAAACTCCAGCCCTTAGTTCGAATTGCCTACTTGGGCGAAGGATTTGTTGAGGAACCGTATCTTTGAGGGTTTCATGAACAAATTTAGCTTTGCAAAGTAAGGATAAACACTCTCAACAGTTACGAATATTTAATAAAACAGAAGTATGATTTTAGTACGAAACAATAATCAAAGTTTTAAGAAAATACAAAAAGGACGAGAAGCAAATAATCATACTAATACCGAGAATGAGCTGTGCTAAACTGACATGGGTAATTGGTGCTCGTAAGACCTGTAACGAAACAAAACTGACATTGAAACCGGTCACAAGACTATGACGTTTAACATTATTCAAAGTATGGACAAGTTAATTAAGAATATCGACATTTCTTGGAACTTACCAACGACGGGGCAGGAGGATAGCGCAATACTAGAAGCGGCCTAGCGATGGAAACGAGAAACAAACTAAGAAAAAGAATCCTATTTAAGAAGACCGGATCCATCTACCGACACTCTTAACAAATATCCTATAAAATAATTATACTACTATTTTACAGTTCAGTGGACAATATACGAACATTTTCCTATAATTTTAATTTTACTTTTCCGCGTGTTTACGTAAAAAGTATTCATGTGCAAGCATCCTATTTCACTTCTACTTGGATTTCTTCTAAAAAGATAGTACTGTATACTGTTATCAAAACGCATCATCCTGTTTCACTTCTGCTTGGATTTCTTCTCAAAAGATAGTACTGTATACTGTAATGAAAACTAATCATCTTATTTCACGCCCGCGTAGACGGGGAATGTGATTTTACACCCGCCCCATGTACTAGATCAACAATGACCGTCGCACGAGATTGTTGAGCTTTGTGTTCTTATGACTTTTGTGTCTACTTGCTTCTGTCACTTGGAGAGTGTCGTGAAACGGTCCTCCAACTGAATTATATAAGTCCAAGTGAGATATACGGTAAATTTTACATTTTTCTATGGAATGTTTTACCTCTTGAAAATCTGGAAAGTTTTTGGTAATCTAATTTCTGGAAGGCCCCTGAATATCTGAATTAATTTTAGTTCCCCGAGAAATTGGTTATATAAAAAAAATTTCGTTCTCATTTGAACTGTTGCAAAAGTAACGTCCGATTTTTAGGACGGATGTTTAAAATTAGGTTTCTCAATCACTCACATTCTGTTATAAGTGTGATTGAAATATTTCTGTGACTAAAGTAAGCAATTTTCTGTCAGATTATCCCTGTTATGTTTATATTTTTCATAGATATTTGCATCCATGTTTGTCCCATCGAAATAAATGTTCTGCTGTACGAGTTCCGTAGAGGTATTTATGCCAATGAGGCTGCAAAATCTATTCAGAATGCCTATGGGAATAATGTGGTGAATGAGAGAAGTTGCGGGAGATTGTTTTCTCGTTTTTGAAGAGGTGACTTCACTTTGAAAGAAAAGCCAAAGAAAGGTCCTCTAAGAACACTTGATTCTTGTCAGTTGAATGTTCTCGTGTCCGAGAATCCAACTGTTACAACTTTGGGAATTTCAAGACATTTAGAAGCCGTACAACCGGCTTCTGAAATCCATTCGTTTCGAGGACTAGAAAATCATTTTAGTGGATCTATGTTAACAACAAGAATTAAAGTTGAAAAAGATTTGAATTTTTTTTTATACTAACCTTACAGAATTTTACAAACGAGGCATTTATAAGCTTGTTCAAACGTGGAATGAGGACATTGAAAGCAGTGGAGAGTATGTTAATGAATAAATATTTTGACAGTCATTGGCTTTTTCATTTTTTCCCGAGATTTTAAAATATGACATTTCTTGATATTTTTGACAAACCTGATATTTTTGCCGTTCAAACTTTTATCCATGCATGTGGACCTTCCAGCAAGGTTTTATGAGAGCCTCGAGCCAGGGATAATTTAGATTTTTAGCATAATTCCTCGTGCGCATAATATAGATCGTCCGTGATAGTCAAATGCAGAGAACTGACTAGTCATCAACTGAAAGCTTTCACATCCTATACACCCGAAACTGGCGCTTTCTATGGGCGAAATATTTTTTGCTCAGTGGCTTTCATTGAAATTATAACATGTGGAGGTGCTGATTTAGTGCAAGCAGGCTTTGAACTTGCCCCTCGCGACGGGCACTGCCCATTGCTACCCTCATTTGCCCAGTTTTTGCTCCAGTTGAAAACCGCCTCACTAGGTACGTGATTCAGCTTATTTCCGCTCAAGTAGACGAGATGTTCTCATTGCTTTCCAGGCATCATAGAGTTGCATTGTCACATGCACCATTAAATTTGTTGTAATCTGCGAGATCAAAGTTGCAGGATGTTTTTTTTCTACTTCTACTCTCTCTTTAAACGTAATTATACATGGTATAAAAGCGCGCACACGGGAAAAGTTTTATAGCAGTGGTTGACGAGTTTTTTTGTTGTTGCATGCTACCGGTCCCCTGATGACGTGTTATTTATTTCGGAAGAAGCTCGTCATTGCTCGAATCTAAAAACAAAATGAAAGCTGAGAATATACCTTGAGAGTTAACACGTCGCGTTTCGGTGACCCACTCCGTTATTAGTTAGCACCAAAGTATAATATGCATTCAGCAAGAAAGTTTGTCCATGATTAAGCCGTTGGATCGCTTCTGTCAGATCTCTCTCAACGCTGGACTGATCTGAATTTACATGGCATTATTTTATTAAAATGTACTTGAGCTGCTACATTTTTGGAACAGTTTCACGTTTTTCTCACTTTGAATTTAGTACTTTGAAGTCGTTATTGGGTTGTCACGCAGCCCATTCTTTTATGTGGAGGATAAGGGCGGCAAAAGTACAGCATGAAAGCTTCGTATCTTTTTAAGGAATCGAAAGATTAAAACTATTTCTACGAGCTATTACATTTAATCTTCAAACACGTAGAGTCGCTTAGAAAGAATGCGTAGATAGAGTGCGCTATTTGAGGTCCTATAAATGAGACTTACCAGTTCTATCATGCCGCATTTTCTATTCAGTATTTTCTGGAGTAATATTAGATTTCCTCAGAATGTGCGTAATAATGTACACAACTGACGACTAGCTATCAAGCGAACGCTTTCACACCATCAGCCCTATTCAACCTAAGCTCTGCCCTTCTGTCTCTGAAACATTCTCGTGGGACAACGCAAAGCAGTTATCTCTATTCGAACTTCAAAACAATGCTCGTGCTACTACAGAGACTTATACGCTGCTGAAGTACCGATCCTGCTGCTGGAGACGCCCGGTCTCCCACTGCAGTCCTTGGTTGATTGCTTGCATTCGCAAATCTGGTTATCTAAGATGACATGAATCCCCAACACCAAATATTGATGAAACTTCTTTTTGCTCTTTCAGTGGAAAATTCAAAAATATATGAAGGGTATTACGCGTGTGGTCATATTTTGTTGTGTAAAGGCAGAGAAATCAAGTGTTGGTACTGATCCCGAGTGATGTAAAAAGGGCCATTTTGCGTAAATTTTGGAAAAATTTCATGTTTCAATGAAGCACTTATTTGCGTGAATTAGTAAATATGGTTATTCTCATAGAAAATACTCAAAAAATACAGAATTCACCCATTCCATTCAGATTCACGCAGAAACCAACGATGTAACACCCTTGTGCAACACTGCATTCCTCATTTTTTCCTCGCTTGCATCTCATGTGTTACAAGCGACCCGGTCTTAACCCTGAGATAAGCCGCGAAATTAACACAGAGAAGCACGAATACCGATTGCGCCTTTATTGAGTTTCGGCGCACCATTAGCAGTGAGGCGTCCGGAGTAGCTGTGCTACAGCCCCGAGCGCTGCTTCCGTGTACAGGGATTCAGATTGGCCTTTTTGCTGGTTAGAATCCGGAAATTTGGGTTTTTTCACATAAAATTTGACCATAAGTACTACTCAGAATCAAGGATCAATGATGCTGAGTGGAATTTATTGTTAAGTTCATTAAAAAAGAGCCCGAACTTGAAGATTCCAGTTTAAAGTAGGAAGCTTTAAAACAAGAAGCTTTAAGTTTTCCTCCATTACACAATGGCTGCAGTTAAGCCCGTATGTTTTGCATGTAATACCTGCACAGTCTTTACGTAACTGGGATTTGGTGGATGTTTGAAGAAAGAGAAAATACAACTCTGAATTGAGCACCAACTCAAAACTGAAGAAGACACTCTTTGGTAATGGAATTAAATGATTTTTAAAATAGGTGTCATTTTGTTGAACCGAATTAGCAAATTTTGCATTCTATTTCCTTAAGCTGCCAGACCCTCGAGGTTGTCTCAATATCCACTTTTTCAGTTAAACTTCAGTGGTATTCCGTAGTAATTCTGTACACAGAAATCAAAAGGGTCTCCTCAGATTCATCAGTTTTTGAAATACATGGTTATCTTTAATGTATACCTTTATCTAACGCATAGAATTTGATTCAATTAAAATAACCTTACAGCTCATCATTGTTTTAATCGAATCAAATTCTGTGTTAGAGAAACGCTAGACTCCTTAGATACGAGTTAACCAATGGCCTCATCTCCTTGTGGACACATAGTACTTTTCGATACCATAGAACTGGAAAAACACTGTCTAAGGTCACCTTTTTTTAGCGCATCAGAAGGTTTAATAAAGCTTCAGAGAGTTCATAGAAATTCATTCAGCGTTAATTCCATTTACTTTTCTTTGTGATACCTCATAGGGTGTGAGATGGTATGGCGGACTGCAGTAGCTATGTACTTTTAGTTAGACTGAATTTCATAAAAAAGACATGCACATGGTGTGAGTAAAGACCTGTAAACAGGCATGTCAAAACAGGGTTACGAACAAATGCAGTTTAAATTTGAAAGACGTAGTCTGTCAAGCGAGTAAAATCGTCAAGTTCAACTATTACATCTCAAATGGCACTCCCAAATGCAAAACAATTCTGATTAGAAAGTCGTACATTTCAGGTTCATCTTTCTGCCTAGGTGGCGGATGAAATATTTTTTGCTTTGAAGTTTTCACCCCTAACTTTCAGGATCGGTTGAGAAATTTGAGTATAAAAAAACTGGTGTTCTGGAAACATGTTTTTTCTTGCAAGCGGTTAGTGCTGCGTCACATGCTCCGACTGAAACAAATTTGAGGGGCATTCCGACCCGAAACAGGCAATTTCTGATCACTTTAATTGCCTGCAAGAGCCACGCAAACTGCTGACTGTGCTGGAGCGTTCAGAGACCCTCAGAACTCTCCATGATCTCAGGCTTTCTCTTCTTATGGTTCTTTGGTCTCGGACGCTGCCGGCGTACCAGCGAGCAACGTAATACACCTCTTAACGCTGGCAATAAGCTTCCAAGTTCAATGCTAGCGTAAAATTTAAACTGTGGGGGGTACATGGCGGGTACATTTATACGATGTCACTCTCACGTAAGGCAGTGAGGAGGCGATTTTAAGAGTGGATAGGAAATGGCTTTCCGATCCGTTCAACTTTGATGCCTTCATCTTGTGTGTAGATGATTTTTCATAAGGCTCAAGGCTTCATAACGCTGAATATATTCCCATGACTTCAAAAATTAACGAAAGGAATTACTATGGGGCGTACATAAATTTGAAATGATATCTTTATTTTCGTAACTTCTTATAATTAAAATAATGAAAATCTAAATCCTTTTCTTTTTAACGAGGAAAAGCAATCACTGTCTGTATAAACTAAGAAATCCTGATGCTTCGTTTAACGTCTTCCAATTTATCTTTCATTTAGGTGGTAAATCCTTAACGATACTTTTTCCCCTATCGTTCTGTTAACATGAATCCCTCGAATCATTTTACATTCGTTGTCCATTAGACAGCTTGAGGGACAATGTTGCCGCCAAGTTAGCATGTTAGATTTTTACTGAAATATTTGGATACCGCGATCATTAATTTAAGTTTTGACCAGCATCCTGGTCAAATGAAGGTTCTTTCAAACTTCTTGATGATAACTTCTAGGTCGTCGAGGTAGCCTTAAGAAACGAATAACGGTATAATAGGCGAAAGGATTCTGGCAACGTAGATCCGAGTTTATTTTTAGTTGCGGTTTAGCGTGCAAGCAATTTTGTGAAAAGGGGAGGATGCGAACGTCTTACTTGCAAGGAGACAGATTTTCAAACGAATAAAGTGATCGAAGTGGCTTAAGCAGCAACGAAAGATTTTCTAACTATTTCTTTCGTTCAAACTTGAAAATTCTTCGCGGAATAACCATCACGTTGGATACCAGAGTCGACATAACTTCTGCTACCAGAAGTAGCATTAAGACAACGTCAATTTTTTATAAGTCCACCCAATGGCGGTCGCGTTATTTTATGAATGAAGCTTCAAAAGCTGTGCCAAAGCAGTTGCATTCCCACAGTTGGAACACCCGAGGAACGAAGCCCCTTAAAATAAATTGTGAGACGAGGTCAAATAAAGAAGAATCGTTATAGAATATTACAACAATCGGTAGAGAAATTTGAGCACCAAAAAACTCGGGGCTCAGTGGTAAAACCTGGTTAGTGCCATAACAGAGGCATTCCAACAGTTTGAATGAATGAAGCACCCTTAAAATTGTGAGACGAAGTCCAATAAAGCGGCACGTGTGCCAGAGCAGAGGCATTCCCACAGTTTGCCCACCTGAGCAAGGTCTAGCGTGCCGTGTGTGGCGGGTGGCGGCCGGGGCTCAGGTGTTGACTCCAGGCAAACCAAGGAGGTGCTCCGCTAGAGAAAACTTCTGTGTGTCTAGAGAAGGAAATTCTTGCAACTCTCCACCCAATGAAAGGTTCTGCAGGCAGCAGACTGGCTGCTACCTATTGCGTTTTTGATATCTGTGCTCTTTTTGTAGTTCTCTGGAGCTTTTGCTGTTCATAAAAGAAATTCGTAGAATTTCTGCTGTTCATAGAAGAAAAATGGATGAAGAACTTAACAGTTTTTCTTACAGAGTTTAACAATGAATGACCTAACGATGAATAAGACTTTGATTAAAAGTGACACTGATGTAATATTACAGACAGTTTAGCATTTGGTTGGCTCTGTTAAACTTTTTAACATGCTAAAATATAACCTATTTCGTAATCCAAGATGTCCGCAGCTAGCTGATATATTGAC
Organism: Platorchestia sp. MABIK; assembly: GCA_014220935.1. NCBI lineage: Eukaryota > Metazoa > Arthropoda > Malacostraca > Amphipoda > Talitridae > Platorchestia > Platorchestia sp. MABIK. Next base: position 103,918 of record JACJUY010002267.1, on the reverse strand, counting down.
CATGGCCGTATATATATAGAGTAGGAGCGTTTATCTAAACTGAACTATTAATATGTCTTATTAATATCAGTCTAGAAGGAAAATCTTTCACTGATGCTAATGCTATGTTCATTTGAGTCGGCATTGAGTTTCTAACGCCTCACAAATTAGTTTCTTAAGATGTTTTTTGGACAAGTACAGTGCAACAAATAAATTAAATGTATTACGCTCAGTATTCCTTCGATTGGGCTCAGTTACGACAGATGTTAGATACTCAGAGTCACTTGAGTCTCATTTTTTTAAATGTCGACAATACGTCGTCTTTCAACAGTGATTGGAGTATAGCTTCGCTCTTTGTTTTTTGTTCTTTTCTTCAATAGTTTCAGGTGGCCGTAATGAAGCTCTGATGAACTATGTAGCCGCTCTCGTTACCACAACAGGTACCTCACCTCACAACATCACACACCCATTTTGGGTGGCACTCTTTTCAACGGTGTACCGCGAATTAGCTCTGCACGCATCGCAAGCGATGAACGGAACGGTCTTGGAACAGTGCTTGACCAACCTAAATGTTCTTTTGCAAATGAACATCACCTTCTGACACTTCTCTGACATTCTTATTATTGTTAAATTTCCTGTAGATTTAAAGAAGTTTCTTGGGGATTTCCTGTAGATTTCAAGAAGTTTCTTGGGGATTTCCTGTAGATTTAAAGAAGTTTCTTGGGGATTTCCTGTAGATATCAAGAAGTTTCAAGGTATTTCTTGACCGAGCTATTTTACAGATCCATCTACAGTTAATTTTAACCGATCGTTTCAACAACGACTTTTATTACGAAAGAAAATTGATTGATCTCAATATGCCTCTCTTATCATTTCTTGTTTAAAGATCCTTAAGCTCACTTAAGGTTCCAACGTGGTATTATTTCCGGTTGGAATGGTATGGAAGAAGGTGCAGTAGTTGCTTTTTTAGCTTGAAAATAGTCAAAATACCACCCTCATCACTTGCAGGTCTGTGCCCCGACGTATCACCAGCATTTCTTGATGTAAGAGGGGAGGTCCGTAGTTTTCGTTGTGCTGATAGTCTAGAACAACCCATCCTGATTCATAGGAAGGTGTCTAAGTTAAAAGTACAAAATGAAACACTGGGATAAAGTGTACAGAAAATGCCTTTTCAGCAAACTCAGGCAGCCATGAAGCGCTGTGTGTTTCAGGGACAGTGGAGTGAGACTAGTTCTCGAACACCATGTCTTAGTTCATATAATTTCCCCATGGCAAGGATTTCATAAAATCTATGTACAAACTCTTTTTTATACTTTGTTTACGATCGAAATGCATTATTTTTGTGGTTATTGCAAACTTTGCAGCCAAAAGGACTTATTTTCCCCATTTTCAGTTCTTTACTTTGAAACAAACGGTTCTCATTTTCATGACGTTCGTGTTAATTTCGATGTTTTTCTGCGCAGGTGTCGGTGGTGAAACGTCAAGCAAGCTAACTGCTACGAGTGGGCTATCACCATTTGGCCGAGAGGACATTTCACAGTGGCAAAATTGTTTGCGTATCAGTGTTACGAGTGGTGATTTCAATATGAAAAATTAAGGGTTGTTAATTCCCTTTTAGAATCTATAAGAAACGTCCTCTTTAAATGAAGGTGTAGCGAGAAGTTGAATATACTCTTGCTAGCACACGTAACAATTTAACTACTGAGTTACATTATATACTTCAGCGTGAACTACGCATCAGTACCTAAAGCGAAAGGGATGTTTTGTTAGAAGCTTTCCATGCTTGAACAACTTCAATTTGTACATAGACTGGAGAGCATCAACACGTGCTCTAAAGTAAAGAGTTGAAGCTTAAAGCTACTTTTTATCGAGCTAAAATAGATTCAATAATCTTCCACTTCCATTGCGCTATAATCCACGCAGAGCAAAACACACCCAGAAACACGAGTATCGAGTACCGTTGTCTTTTTAGAAGTGAACAGTTTTTCTAGAGTGGATAGATTTCTGTGAACCATCCTCCGCCATGTCTATCGTGAAGCTGCTCGAGCCCTTTCAATTCGGGCACTTCTACCCCGAGTTTTGGTTCGTGCCCGCCCTGATCGTGGCTTCCCTGTGGAGGACGTACCTCCTCAACGACCCCACACCTCGTCTCGTCAACGAGAGGCACCCTCGCACCGAGTACGACTTCGTAGTGAGTAAGTGACGCCGCTGCTCGCTATGTCAAAACGACAGGGGGTGTTAATTACAGGAGAATGATACTCGGTTGTAGTTAAGGGAGTTGGTGGATAAATGAATCTATATTTTCGACTTCGTTGCGAGTAAGTGACGCTGCTGCTCGGTATGCCAAGACAGAGGGCGTTCAATGCAGGGCAGTGGAAGTCACACTTGAAGGGAGTTGGTGGATAAATGAATCCATATTTTTTTATGGGGTTTGTTGGGAAAGAAATTTCTCGTTTATACGTTTTTGAGGGAAATCACCATGTTTTTGCCTCATAGTCCATTCTTAGTTATATTTTCATGTGCGGAAAACTCGATGTCAAGCTAAAATTGTGCGTAAGTGTACTATGGTTTGTCCTCTTAACGTTCTAGCCAAGTTCTTCAGCTTCATTTTACCGTTCTGCCAAAATCGCTCAGCTTACCTTGCCTTTCTCCTTGAACTTCCAATGAGTTCGTTTATTTTTGGTATGCTCAAAACGTTGCGTGGAATTCAACAGTATTAGCAAAATTCCACCCCAATGTCATAAGTGAAGCAACTGTTGCTGTGCACGAAAATTTCACGAATGTGAAGATTATCTCCGTAACTTAGGACTATAACTGTTCGTAATGAAACTTTTAATACTGTTTGTTACTGTGGGCCTAATGTCATTGACTATTGCTTACGTTTTTTGACGATGGAGTATGATCACAAAATTGTGATGCTTCACGAAAGTTTGACTACGTCCTCAGAAAGCTTAAGGATTGTACTTTGAGCTAGCTAGTATTTGGGAGGACTCAATTTTTACTGAAGAAATAACTTTTCTTCACCAATATCTTAGATGTTATCTAGCTCAGGAATGTCTGAGACATCACGAGAAAAACCGTGCGAGTTACGTATTATTCTTTTGATCGGAATACTGATTATTTTTTACTGCTATGGCAATGTATCTTTGTCTACAAACATATATATCTAATGTATCTTTGTCTACAAATATACATATGTACTTGTAAATGAGTATGTCTAGATATATGAGGAATCGGAGACGACTCGATTACCCTTAATTTGGGGGATTGGTAATTTTTGTGTTTGTTTCGAGTTCATCTTTTAGTTCTTGAAACCGAAAAGGCTTGAGACGGTCACTGGTTTGTGATGTTTAAGTGAAATCCAATAGTTACAGCGCACAAAAACTCGCACTCAAACAAATCAATTTTCCATCCACACTTCCAGCGCTTCGCGTGCACTGCAGCCCACGCGTGGAGCACGACGATGTATCGAAAATAATCCTCGCACGCGCACGATTTGCCAAGGAATGGTTTTGGGTCGACAGATTTGCAAGTCATGAGAGTATCAAGATTGTGCGGGGCAGAGGGGAGGTGGTCCGCCTGGTCAGACTTGTCATGGGGATCTGAACGCCAGTTTTTAGGTGCTCTCATTTGCGGATCTCTTTTCTGCTCCTAAATGCGCAAAAACGTTCATAACTTGGGCCTGGCTGGGTTGGTGTTTTATATTTAATTATAGCAGGCGCTGGATCTTCCCTATGCCCGGAGCCTCATGATCCTTATGTACTGTACGTTGCCTTGTGCTTTCATTACTGCATCGGTGGTTTTCATCTTTCTGGTTGCTTGGCTTTGGTGTTCTCTCTTACCAGTTTTCTGCAGGAATCTATCATTTGTGGGTTTGGGTTTACACCCGTCATCGCTGATACTTTCTTGTTTGTTATCCGCATGAAACACGTTTTTCGGTGCTCGTGCGGCAGTTCTGGTTTTTACTGTACGAGATCATATCTGGTATTCCGATCAATTCATGAATCCACTTTTAGTTGCATTTTGATGCAGAGCTTTCCTACGACTGCATGCAAAGAGCTCTCATGTGGAGATATTTTACATTTCACGAAGGCAACTTCTGAAGTTTCTTCTCGTACCTACCTAAGAAAGTTTGCAAATACTACTAAACTGTGGGAGGATTTTAAAAAACGAAGTATACTAATCATTCAAAAAATCTTATTCCATTGAAGATACCATATAGTCGAAGCTGTCGCGTGTTAAGATCGTATAGAAGAAAGCACGCGAAGAAATTTTCTCCTTCCATGAATTCTTTCATTGGAATCGTCACATTCAGCTCACAGAGGTTTTTTATAGCAAGCGTGAGTGTAGCTCTCACGATGCTGCATGTTACCGCGCAAAAATTCCTACAAGTTCTTTGGCCGCAATACAGTTATTGTTCGTATTCACTTAATGCTAGCTCCGAGTAAAAATTAAGGGCCGACACATGTGTTGCGGGAAAAGGGGTTACTGGAACAGCGAGTCATCCTTCTTTTTGATGAGCCTTTGTCGGGGACTCCGGAGGGAGAAAATAATCGCGTTACCAAGATGCAGCAGTAGTCTCAGGCTGCGGCTGTGGAGTCTCTGGGGTGGCAAATTATTTGCTGTCTGCTGGACTTCCATTCCTGTGTCATAATTAGGCTGAGCTGTGATGGAACTCCACCAGTCACGGGTTGACTTTCTCTAGTGATGTTTATGGGAATGTAATGCGCGTTTGTTCTTTGAGGTGACGTGAACAGCGCAGGCCCACACGCTGCTTGAAAGACTCGCAGGTTGGATGAGGATGGCCAAGGTTTGTTTATAAGTCTGAATAATGTGGAGCAGTCCGGCATAGAATATGGATCGGAGAAGCTACGTTTTAGGGTTGAGTTGAACAGAAGACTGTAACATCTTTCATGAAAACAAAAAAAAAACATTCCTTGTCATCATCGTTCGTTAAACGCAATTCAAGCGTACGCTAAAGGCATGCTAATGAAACTCCTCTTTTCAAGTAAGAGCTCCATTTCTTTTCCTTGTATTGTTTTCTCTGGTATTTTATTCTCAATGAACTCAGCATGGGACGTTTTCGAGCCGCTTTCCCCCTTCCCGAAGTCATTTCAGAACAGAAAATGAAGGATCGAGCATCGAAAACGTGACACTCTCACTTCCGATAGGTGCTGTGAGAGCGATCGAGTAGCCCAGCTGATTAATGACACAATCGATCCATTCTTCCGAAGGCGAGTTTTTTTCAATGTGATGCTGAGGTATCGGAGATGCTTACAACCACCAATTCAACTAAACTTAATGATCATTTGATTGCTCACTAGTTTTGGGTTGATGACTTGGTGTCGTTTTATGGCATGGCTTACTTTTACCTTGATGCTATTTTTTACCCAAGCAAAATTCATTTTCGAAGAAAGCGGCTCCTCTGGTAATGTAGAAAACGGAGACGAAAAGTGGGAGAAGGCATAGGAGAAACTCTTCTACTCAATAAGCTTTCATTTGATTCGCTCATTTTTAGGCTAAGAGTTGATATCCCATTGTTATTGGAAATATAACACGATTACCCTTGAAAGCTATGGCTACAGATTTTTTTTTTGGGTTCAATTTTGATCATTACTGAAGTCATTTTTGATCAATACCGATGCCATTTTTGATCAATACCGAAGCCATTTTTGATCAATACCGAAGCCATTTTTGATCAATACCGAAGCCATTTTTGATCAATACCGAAGCCATTTCTGATCAATACCGAAGCCATTTTTGATCAATACCGAAGCCATTTTTGATCAATACCGAAGCCATTTTTGATCAATACCGAAGCCATTTTTGATCAATACCGTAGCCATTTTTGATTAATACCGAAGCCATTTTTGATCAATACCGAAGCTCTTTTTGATCAATACCGAAGCCATTTTTGATCAATACCGAAGCCATTTTTGATCAATACCGAAGTAATTTTTGATCAATTCCAAAGCCATATTCGATCAAATTTTCGAACAATACCAAAGCTGTCAGAGCTGCAACGCGAGCACGGGGCGGCCGAGCGATCGCTCAGCGATGCCACGTCACGATTCGCAACGCACGTTGCAGACCGCGTGTTCAAAGACGACTTGTTATAGCAGTTGATTCAATGCTTGGAATGGTTGTCAAAATCTGTTAGCGGTTATATTGGGACCACAAACGGTTAGTTTGATGGCATTTAAACCGTGCCAATGTTATGGTTCAGTGAGTGACTGCGACTCTACCAACACTCCATCCTGTAGCTTATACCAGCAGGTGGGCTGGCTGTCGTGCTCTAATAAACTTCTGTTGTAGCTCATAATACATTGGGGTGGCTTTTATTGCTGTGCGCCATGGTTTTCTTCGTTGTCAGTTAACGGAATGCAATTGAAATAGCCTTTCGCAATGTTAAGCTGTGTTTGGAATGCGCGGTACGTATCTGCTCAGCTTTGTAATTTGGATGTTGTTCTTCATCTTGTCGCAAATATTAAGTTCTCTACTTGCATTCTCCACTATTCAGAGCAGTGCAAATGATGGACAGTTTTTATTTAAACGTAGATGAGTAAGAAACTGAAACTTCCATTCCGACAAATTAAGTGAATAAATGGATGGAAATCAGTAAAGGAATTATTTCTCAAATGAGATATTGTATACCGATCTTCTGTCAGTTGGCGATGTCTACAGTATATTCTTACGGAGCCTCGAACTATGGAGCTTTCAGATATCGTATAATTCAGAGACTATTTAACAGCGTGTTCCTGATTGAGAACAGCGTGTTTTTGAGTGAGAACAGCGTGTTCCTGATTGAGAACAGCGTGTTCCTGATTGAGAACAGCGTGTTTTTGAGTGAGAACAGCGTGTTCCTGATTGAGAACAGCGTGTTCCTGATTGAGAACAGCGTGTTTTTGAATGAGAACAGCGTGTTCCTGATTGAGAACAGCGTGTTCCTGTTTGAGAACAGCGTGCTCCTGATTGAGAACAGCGTGTTCCTGAATGAGAGCTGTAGAATGCCAGCATCAAAATCATTCCGTTCTTCCGTGGTCGATGAATTATTATTTGTCAGCAGTGAAATTTGAGCTTGGAATAGAACCATTGAACGTAGCTCGTCATGCTTTCGTAATTTCTTCAGCGAGGGTCACCGCTTTACGAGGAGATGATCGACTTCTATGTGCTCTCCTGCAGGTCTTTGGAATGTGGGCCTCGGGCGTGAACGATGAACCGCTTTATTATCTCGGAACGGATCACAACCTCGTCGTGATCCCACATATTTTCTTACGGTCATTCCATTACCAGTTCCGTTTCCTGTATCACACTCTCTCTCGTAGCGAACATGTAACAAAAGATTTGATTGCCGTGCCTCTCAGGCTTAATCGAAGAAATTTTTTTTAATGCTTCTGTGGTTTTGAATTGCTGTTTTTCTTGGGGTTTGAATTGTTCCAATATCATTCTGTCGGACATACTTTCACTGAAATCTCAATTTACTTTTACCTTCACCTATTATATTTAGTCATTCGATCAAAAATGAAATTTACAAATTTTGAAATTATGTTCTTGATATGGATGCCATTTGAAGCATTCCAATGTAGTGGAATTGAGAGAGATTACCAACACTCCATTGTGTAAATATTGTGTAATATTTTAAGAAAGACCGAAAATGAATTTAAAAGTTCTGATATTTATGCCTTAGGAATTCTTTTTTACTATTTGCTTTATGTATTAACCTTTTAACTACCGTCGTTGGGTAATGCTTTCGAGTAAAAACAACACAGTAAACATGCAGAGATTAAATGCAGATGACTAATGTCCACTTCCTGTTCAGATAATTACATAATTCTGAATCTTACTTAATAATACCCTTGGTGTGTTCATTTATTTGTTTGGTGTCCGCTTTTGTCGTCTCTGTGTCACGCTCATAAGGTTGGTTAATGACCGTCCCTGTGATACGAGTTTCACCAATGCACAAGGACAAGAATATTTTTATCACTAGTACTATTAGGATGGATATATTTGTTTGTCATCCACATCAGGAAAAATTTTTCAAGGAAACTTTTGAATCCCGTCATTTTGGATGGGCCGTGTACACTAGTATATAATAAAACTAAACCTGTCCCAGAGTGTTCCGTTCGAGTAAGCGGGTATCCAGTCATATTACTGCAGCTCAGCGACAACTGTGGCTCGGCACTTCGAAAACGTCGGTAAAACAGGTACATCATCGCCAAATTGATCTCATGTAACGTAGTTTCATCGTCAAACCTTAATATTAACGCGGGCTGTATGTTCTGCAAGCGACAATGCACGCAATGTGCGCAACTGCATATCACGAATCGTCAACGATTAGAAATTAAGCTCATTGTCGTACAAAAACTTGGTTGCGTCTTTCTCAAAGTATGGGGTGTCTCGCTATCAAACAATGTAGAAACTATCTTACTGTGCCTCGCCTGCAAATTTCTCAGGTTCCCGCACGGTGAGGAAGTGTGTGAAGCGAGATACAAGAAAGCGAAATTAGACTCAGTAGTAGATTGTCACTAATTAGCTGAGTCTAGCGTACTTTCTGTGAGGTTAAGTGTGTTTTTTTCTAAGGGAATTTTGGCTGTGCTCTTTACACTCAGAAGACTGTCGATAATTGGTATATAGTCTACTGTACTATCTTTGAGGCAAACCATTGATGTGTTTCTTTTTCTAAAGGAATTTTGGCTGTGCTCTTTACACTCAGAAGACTGTCGATAATTAGTATATAGTCTACTGTACTATCTGTGAGTCAAACCATTGATGTGTGTCTTTTTCTAAAGGAATTTTGGCTGTGCTCTTTACACCCAGCACATTGCCAATAATTAGCTGACTTTGCTATACTTTACGAGTGTAGTACCTTCAAAGTATGTGTGTCTTTTTGTAAAGGAATATTGGCTGTACTCATTACACCACGCAAACAGTCAATAATGAGCTCATTCTGCTGTCCTTCATGTGAGTTAAACCTTTGAAGTTAGTCTTTTTGTATAGGAAATTTTGGCTGTACATTACACCAAGATGCTCGGGCAGATGCTCGGGCATTTTTCTTACTAGTGTACACGTTATGTCATAAAGACTGAGCTATTTTTAAAAGTTTGAGGAGGATTCATAGGTTGAGTTCATTCGTGAAATTATTCTTTAAAAAAAACCGCTTCAGTGCGTGTGCTTATTTCTAACGATTTCTCAATCTCTGCTCTAGGATATCGAAATATTTTTCAAGTAAAATAAATGAACTGTAATTGCAACACAAATAAACAAATAAATTAGCTTTCATTATGCAGTGATCATGCATTTTGTTCACCGGTTGAGAGTAGGGACGTACATCTCTATGAGGCAAGCAAGAAACTTAGTTATAATGGATTATTTGAATTGAAGTTTAAAGCAAGTGTGAATGAAGTTTGTGTTGTGGTCCTTTCTATATTGGGATAACATCACTGATGGTGGAGGACTTCATTCTGCGCACTTCATTCTCTGTTTCCTAGTGCATGAAAGTGGCGCAAAGATAGGTCATAGGTACGTGACATTAAAAATATAATTTAATAAATGTGTGACACTGCTGCGTAGTTATAATCATCCTGAGGACTTATAGCTACATCAAAAGTAATGGTTTTATTGAGAGTAATAGATGCTGTTATTACTATTAGTATATAATAATAATAATGAAAGTGATGATAAATTGAGAAATGATGATATATTATAGCTAAGGGAACGGCTCTGAATGATGGCTTCGGCTTTTTTCGCTCTCAGCTACTGGTCAATGAAATCGTTTTTTTATGTTGGGCCCGGCATCATCCATTCAATCAGTGACTCTTATAGATGTATATATAAATAAAAATAGAAATAGGAGACAATTGATCCAAAACGCCGCGTTGCTAACTTCAGCTTACCAGTTAAAATCGCATGGAAGAAAATCGACCGATGTGTTTCATTTTTGCTCACTCTGGACGTTATTCCTTGTTTTTTCTACCTGTTACGTTGTTTACAGAATTGCCATGAAATAATAATTCAATACGCTGAATTTGCACTGAATAAATCCGTTTTTTTACGTCGGACGTTCTGAGGTACCTAAAATTGCTCGCAACCTTCTGATTCTGTGACTTGAGATAGTACACTTTCCATGTTTCACTCCTTCATTAACCGTAGTTGTCTGGTTGAACGTCAGATAAAAGCAAAACTACAGCCGGTTTGCTTCGTAGTTTTTCTTAGAGCTTTTTTCAGGGCTTGGAAAATGGAAGTTTTCCACAGAGCCTTTGATGAAATGGTTCAACTGAGTTTGTGCGACTCGGGATTTGAACTGCGACTCGCAGTTGGAGCCTCGTGGCTTGCTAGGTCCTCACTACTAATTCGTTTCAGTTAGAAATAAATCCGCATCTCCAGTGTGCATGATGGAGGTAAATAAATCTTTAAATCATTAAATCCTAAAAAAATTTAATTCAATCTGAGACGTGAAGTATGAATCAGTTTGACTGTTTTACCGTAGAATGAATACAGCATGAGTCGCAGCTTCTGCTGTAGGTAATCGGGGCTTCAACTTAAACGCTGTCATTGAGTGCTTATTTAAATCCACTATAGAACCCAAAATCCTCCATTAGACATCCGAGAAAGGTAACCCGCATCAACTACAGCGTCGTTCCCAATAGCAGCAAGGTAAGAACAGTAGTCGGTCGCGTAGCCAAAGTCTACCCGAAATAGACATCCGAGAAAGGTAACCCGTGTAGGAACTACCGCATCGTTCCCAATAGCGGCAAGCCAGGAACATTCTTCGGTCGTAGAGCCAGCCCATGTCTACCCGAGATGCTCCCCCGAAGTGACGGCAGATACGCTTCAGTAATTTTAGCACAAAGATGTCACAGTCGCCGCTCCTGTCGTGAGGCCTTCTCCCGCTAACCTGTTCTGCCCACGCCGCCATGGTCGTCTGTGCAAACGCTCCCATGCCCTCGAAATTGAATGAAAGTCATGAGATAAATGCATTCTGATATGTACGTGTGATAGGACTGCTCTCGTGTTCGCTCTACAGTGATAGAGAACAGTTGGGTAGAGTAAGAAAAGTGTTTCACTGTTTTGTGAAACATATGGTAGGCCTGCTCTCGTGTTCGTTCGGCAGTCTCACTGTTGGACAGAAGGCGGAAAGTGTTTCACTGCATCTTTTTTTATAAAAACTTATGATGATCTTGCGCCTACTAAGCTTTGTAGAATACAAGCATTCATCAATTTTCTTTTGAAATTAGAAATTTTGTGAATGTGAATTGCATTTTATATAGGGTCATAATTGGCATAACTGATACAAATATGAGATACAGGGAACAGAAATCTAGTTTTGCAGGTCCGCCTTTTCCCGTCACTCCTGTGCCGCAGCGTGGATCCGGCGGACGCGCGAATCTGGTTCAGAGAATGTCGCCTTCTAGCAACAAATTAACGAGGCCACTAAAGCAACATTTATTACGCTTTCATGATCTTCACAAATACTATTAACTTCTTCTCCCTCCATCGGTCTTCTTAGGTAGACGCTCATCTGATTACAGTAGTACGGGCAGTTCATCTCATTCTAGCATACTCTTGAAATTGTGTACTTCCTTTTCCTTTATCGCTCTCATTTCGTCCTCTAATGATCCTGTTCAATTACAGTGTCGATGACACATGTGGGTAGATTTGATCATTTCCTGCTGTCATACAATCACAATTTATATCATTTGATACACGTAGTTTGAAACCCAATTAGGCCCTGGGGACAAGAATGTTGCATGTGTGGGAATTAGCACTCAGAGGAGGAGGAAGATGTGAAGTCGTGAGTAACACAGTAAGTAGCCCTTCCTTTTATTGAAATAGAATACATTTTGCATTTAGCTACAGAAAGCCTTTCGGTCCCATGTCTTCCTTCTTTTCAGCACCTGTTACTTTCTTCTTCAACTTTTATCTTGTTTCACAAACTTATATCAATCTTGCTGTTTCTATAAGCAGGGTGTGGAAACACACCTTGTGCATGAATTCCGCGTTTTATTAATTCCAAACTAAATAGTGCCTTTCTCCTTTCTCTCTTGGAAAACACCTCTGTTGCGTTTAGGAAGGCTTGAACTAACTTAGATCTAAGCTAATCTGTCATTTAATTTAGATGAACCTCCTACAAAATTAGAAATCCTATGCATTGAAAGTATTATGTCTCTACTTGAATCATTGAATCATGGGAGATAACTTTTCCATCTTGCATGCATTAAGATCCCATTGACATTGAAAGTGATTCAGCAGAAACGTTACAGCTCTCTTCAATTGTATTCATGCTCATGGCTTGAAGTCATGTGGATACAATATAATGTCCCTGAACTACTTTCGTTTGCCAGTAGATATGCTTTCAGTATTGTGCGACTTACTACGAGTGGTAAATGGTGAACGCTTCCCCTCTTAGCATACTCAACTGGTGACAAGGAAGCGCTTTGGCGGTATTTGTATTGTCCTCTATGTAAGCGGTGCTGTCCGCTTTATAGTATGTGGTCGGATATACTGTAATTCGTTACTGAGTTAAACGTCCATAACACTTGCGCCTGGTTTTAATTTTTTTATAAGACGTGAATTTCTCTAGCTATGTTCCTGATAGATTTGCTTATGTACGCTCTTTCAGCTACTGATATTGGTTGGAAAGTTGCAGAGCGAGATGCTATGTTATGCATTTGTTATTTTTATATTTTCGGAATCAGGTTGCCGCGTTCAAACGAAATTGTCGCTTTTGCGTTCTGGCGTCCAAAGAATTCATTCATTCATTGTCGCAGGCGTAGGTGACATCTCATGCAGTGTGCTTATCTCTGTTCCTATTTGTTTTGTTATCAGAATTCGCTGTTCTTTCTCGTGTTGTTGCTTGTTTTTTCTTTTGAAGGTCAACTTGTTTAGAGTAAGGGAACTGCAGTTCGCTTTCGTTGCTCTTTATGGCCAAAATATCTCGTACTTTCAGTTTTTCATTCCAATGGCTATAAGGTTTCCTTAATTTCGTTTCTTCAATTATTTCACAGGAATGATGAAGCTTGGCGCTGTTGATTCCCAGTTCGTGTGCGCTACTCTCATCGACTGGAAACCTTTTCGGCGACACAAATATTGGCGTGCCACAGTTTAGGGCACGACAACAGGTTGTGAGAAGTGCCCAGCCCTCAGTCTATGCCTAAACAAACTCAGGTGTGAAGTTCTACTTGGAGGATGTTGACGCGATATGAACGTCTATCAACATCCGTCAAGCTTCCGCGGCACGCAATATGCTAATCCTGAAGCATGACTTGTCCGTTGGCCAGATTTCAAAGGCGAATGCACCTCAAAGTCGAGAGTTTGCCATTATATTTCACTTAGCTTTGGCTATTTATTTCTCAGGACAGTATTTGTACTTAACTCATTCTTATTGTGTACGACGACCAGTAATTATGATGTTTGTCACTTCAGGCTTTGTTTTCTTACTTTTTTAATTGAATAAATGTGCGAGGGGTTTGAAATTTATGCTGTAAAAAAAGATCTGATGCAACGCTTGTGCTTAGACGCGATAAGTAGTTCTTTCAGTGGTAATGTTGTATTATTTTACTGCTTTCACTTCCTCAATGAAATTTTCCGTGTTGTGGTTAGTTCGTTCTAAAGAATTTTTCTTTAGATATGCATTTGTATTTTTACCCACGCTAAAATGCGAACTGATTCAGTTGAAGCATCTGTTGTTCCTTCTATTACTTTAAGAACGTAATATTTCATAATCGATGGAAATTTGTATTTTCAACATCTCTTTAGCTATTGGTTTGTTTTGCACCTATTTTCCATTTCACAGTTGTGCAATATTGTGTTGTAATCCAAACATGCCCTTTCGCAGCAGACGATGAAATGTTCTTTCAATTTCGGGATTTTAGAAGGGCTTTAAAGGAATTCCCACCACAAATGGGAGTCCACGAACTGCCAAAAGCGTGAGAGTAAAGGCAGCGCTTGCAGGCAATCGATTTCAAGAGGTGCACTTTATTCTCTATTGCGGAGCTTTATTCATTTCTTCACTGATCACACATAGCTTGTGTGCCATAACAGCTCGCGTAACAAGTCGTGGGAAAGTTCAAACGCTCTTTCCCTTGGCGCGACCTGCGTTCTATCGCATACGTTGAATTGAATCGCGGCGCTGGCATTCATTAGCAGCGGTGACTGATCGTAAAAATAGTGCGTGGTTGTTCTAGGTAAGGGGGTTAAAAAAATCGAGATCATCGTAAAAATAGTTCGTGGTTGTTCAAGGTGAGGGGGTTAAAAAAATCGAGATCATCGTAAAAATAGTTCGCTGTTGTTTTAGGTGAGGGGGTTAAAAAATCGAGATCATCGTAAAATAGTTCGTTGTTGTTCTAGGTGAGGGGGTTAAAAAAATTGAGATCAACGTAAAAATAGTTCGTTAGTGTTTTAGGTGAGTGAATGATAAAATCGTCGAGATCATCGTAAGAGTAGAGTTCGTTATTGTTCTAGGTGAGTGGATGAAAAAATCAGCATGGATAGATCGGCATGAGCGAAGTTTATAGCTTTATATGTAGTTGTCTCATTTAACGCGTATTTCAATGCAGGTTGTGTTTATAGTCAATGCACCAAAAATATCACACTTCTTATATTATACAAGCAATCCAAAGCTCTTACTTCGTCATTCTTTGGACAAATATTTTTAAACTACTGCAACCGATTGGAGGATTTTTTTGCGCTACTTTTAACACGGGGAGGTTTTCTCCCTGTAAAATTAGCGTCAGGAGACAAATGTGTAGAATGACATCCCCAATCGTGGCTGAAGCTTTGGTACCGACAACCATGAGATCGAAAGTTTCACCTCAGGGTCACTTTGTTCTCCGTTTACAGCATGTTTTTGTGTAAAGGATGCCTGCGACAAAATCCCATCTCTGCGGGAATTCACGTGAGGCTCAACTGTGTTCAGGACTGAGGAAAGCTAAAGCAAAAGCTTAGGTGTAAAAATGCCTGCGACAAAACCCATTCCTAAAGGAATTCATGTAAGGCTCAAATGTATTCCGCAACAAGGAAAGCTTGCACCGAAAGAGCATGTTTAGGTGAAAAAGATGCCTGCGAAAAAAACCCATCTCTGCAGGAATTCACGTGAGGCTCAACTGTGTTCAAGGCTGAGGAAAGCTTGCATCAAAAGCTTAGGTGTAAAAGATGCCTGAAATAAAAAGTGATCTCTGCAGGAACTCATGTAAGGCTGAGGAAAGCCTGCACCAAAGACGCATGTTTACGTGTAAAAAAGCAAAGAAGCCCGCGACAAAATCCCATCTCTGCAGGAATTCATGTGCGGCGCAACTGTGTTCAGCACCAAAAAGCCTGCACCAGGAAAGCTTGCACCAGGATTCCTGAAGACGTCTGTTGCGCGTAAGGTTTTTGGCGCGTCAGAACGCGCTTTCACTGCTGCTGGTGCTGCCGAATGCGGCTCGCCAGGCTGCAGAGGAAAGCGTCTCTGCAACCGGTTTCGTAATGTTACGGCAATCGCTGCCTTCGTGGACAATCGCTGCCTTCGTGGACAATCGCTGCCTTCGTGGACAATCGCAATCGCTTTTTCGATTTTAGTTTATCAGGGATATTTACAGATGCTGACGAGGAGCACCGGTTCCGTAAGATAAAGCATGTGCCATCTAATCTTGTGCTTAATAATACTTTTAATGTGTTGATTTATTTGAAATTTATTTATTTGCTTCGCGTCTGCTTCTTAAGAAACAGCTTCTTTGATTGGATTTGGAGGATGCTTAATAACCGTATTTGTGATACAAGTTTCACCAGTGCGCAAGTATCATACAATAAAATTTCAATCGCGGGTACTATCAAGATTGATATATTTATTTTTCAATCACATCAGGAGGATTTATATAAGGAAAATATCGAACCCTTTCAATTCTGATGGGCCGTGTATACTTGGTGGACTAGCAGAAGAAAACCCGTATTTTGAATGGGCGGAATTTGCACTAATTAAATAATGATTTATGTGAAACCCTTAAAAGAGCTCATTTCTTTATCTTATCAACAATTCATGTTTAATGTACTGATTTCATGGAACCAATTTAATGAACGTAATGCTACATTTTCCATTCACTACTGTACAAATGAAATGAAAGCAATTCTCCATCCTTTCAGAATTGCACTGTTCGTGTAAAAATGACAGGGGCGCATTATGGAGGGAGACATCCCTAATTCGATTACGCAGTTCGGCACTAAAATCTTCCTGGGTCGGATTGAGGTGTGTGTTCAAAATGATAACGCCAGCTTATTTTATGCGCGGCGTAAATGCAATGTTTCAACACAGTTGTTACCCTCATGTGTAACAGAAGTTGCACAAGCTCATATTCATCTCTACTTAGCTTGTTAGCCTCCACGATACTAACTGATGGCGGCGAAACTCCTATTTCCCGTACATGTACGGCAAAGCGTAAGCTACGGAGTCATTCTGTCATTCTGACAACTCACATTCAAATAAGAAAACTAAGCGAGTTAGACTGATTCGACACCTTTCATTAAACCTATCGCTTGTGCTACGGAGGCAGGTAAGTGTGTCGTGCGTACGCACCGCGAGTGGAAGGTAAGTACAGCAGTCGTGTGGTTCAGAAGACCACGGTTCTCTCTACCGCGCTCGTATGCGCTCATTCCGAGCTCGCTGGACGATCGACCAGCCCGCCGTTTATTTCACTCCAGAGCGCGCTTCGCAATAGCGCGGTGAGTAGTATTGTAACGCCATCACGGTGTGAAGTCGTTAACCGTCGATTTTCATGCGATCAGTGTTTAGCAATCAATGTTTGCCTATGTTTAGCGATCAATTTTTGGCAATGTTAGCGATCAATGTTCAGCGATCAATGTTTGGCAATGTTTAGCGATCAATGTAGCGAGAGTACAGTTGCATTTGGATCCTTTTTTGTTCAATTTGTGTGTCCAATACAGTTTGGGATTGAGTATGGTGTTTGTTCAAATTATTTGCAGCTCAACATCATAGCTAATTAATGAATATTTAATGCGGTGAACTTGTTCGTGTGTAACAAGCCTTAAAATTCTACTTTGTTTCTAACCATCATGTACAAGTAACCATGCAAATTAGCACATCTTAGTCCATTAGCAATGTAGATTAGCACATCACTCAACCATGATTTCATGGATGGGTTTGTACATTTTTTGTAAAACCGTACGTTTGATTTCCTGGTTAATTAGCTGATTCGGCAGAGTTGCTCTTTGGATGCTGTCAACATTGCTTCTTGATGGCTCATCTTTTGTTTACCATCGCCGCGAAAGCTACGCGGTGTCCGCTTTATGTACTCTGCGGCCGTCCTGGCCCGCTGATGAGACCTGCATGTGACAGCGGTCTTGAAGCGAACGGTGACCTCAAAATTATTTTCCACTTACACGACATCATAGAAGGAAGCCAGTATTTCAACGCAGTTTTGGTCACAAATGCAGGCAACAGAGGCTATTCTAAGCACCGTAGATGACCCTCGTTGTGCTGGTTATTTTCCTGCAATGATGGATGATGCACCATGCCAGAGCCGTCAGTCAGGTTATACCGGTGCTCCTGTGTGCCTTATCTAAGTGGAGCTGATTTTTTCTGTAACTGGTAATGCTCGGGGTGTAACTTTACTAGATCTTCCAGTATTATCGGATGTATTCTCGCAAAATCTAGGAACATATAAAACTAGAGTAATCTTACTGGGTTACTCGCTTGTTTCGTTCGCACTCTACTCTCCGTAATAGTCCTTGCATAGAGCAAAATTCAAGGCAGTATAAGCCAAAATTTAAATTTCCAAAGGCTTTCTTCAGATACGATCTGTTGCAACCCCCCACTTTACGAAGAAAATTTCCAAAAACTCAATAATCTAAACCACTGGTACACAGGTAATCTATTTAGTACCATCCTAGTTCATTTTAAACTATGTAGCGCACCTGTGGAGCATGCCTTACGGAAGTTAGTTTAGGTCGAGAAAGTTGTTTTTTCTCCGCAGTGCTACGGATCTCCGAGCTCGCCGTGGCCTTGTCTGCTGTTGCTGATCTCTTGAGAACCTACTACGCTTTCTTCTTGCCTGATTAACTAGGTGTTATTGTGGCAGTGCGCGCCTTTACATTTAAGACAAGGTCTTCCAAAGGCGGCCTTGTCTGCTGT
>JACJUY010002267.1:53826-84883 GCA_014220935.1 Platorchestia sp. MABIK | reverse complement strand
TTTAATTGGAACTTTACATATTTTAAATTGAACTTTAGAAATTTTAAATTGAATTTTACATATTTTAAATTGAACTTTACAAATTTTAAATTGAACTTCACATATTTTAATTTGAAGCTAAAAAGGTGTAGGTGTTATTGTGGCAGTGCGCTTCTTTACATTTGAGACAAGGTCTTCCAAAGGCCTGCTCGGCAACACGTCTCCAAGTGAGCTGCTCCCCTTGCTCTACAAATACGCCACTTCACTTCAGTCCTTTCACCAGCCGACCTGCGGCTCTCCCTGGACTCCAGATCCTGGTTACACACAACCGGTGGTTCCCGCCGCACCCGGGCAGGCATCTCTCAAGTTGGCTGTCGTAACCAGGCCTTTGTCGCAACCACGCCTTTGTCGCAACCAGGTCTTTGTCTTACGTTCTACTGCTGCACTTGCGAAAACATTGCTTGTCTTGGATGAGATAATTAAAAGAATGCCCTCAACCTCCTGATTTTTTTAGGTCCTTGAACGAGAAAGTTCACTGTCCTGAACTCTTCTGCTTACGGTATGCTCGCTCAATTAACTCCATGCATCAACCTCGTTGTTCATTCTAAGCAGGCAAAGGTTAGGTGGGCCTTCCGTTTGTTGAAATGGGATAGGTTTTGTCTTTTATTACAAACCATCTTTCTTCAGTTAACTGCCGTCTTACTTTTCAGCACCTACGTTTTTTTCTTCAATTATTTTGTTTCATTAAGTTTTTGCCCAACTTACTGTTCCCACGCGCCTGATAACAGGCACATGGGAACAGGTTCCTGATATTCGTTTCTGATATTTCACCGCGTCCTAAACCTCAAAACAGATTTCAAAGCAGTAGCTCAGCCTCGCAACTTTCGAATCTCTCTGGTATCCATTATACCTCCAATTTACAGAGTGTATGTTGATGGGTGTGGCCGCTTGCTGATAAGCCGCGCCGCGCATGTATACGCAGGGGGAGGTCTATTTACCGTGAAGCTTTTTCCCAGTTGCACTTGCCTTGCACACAAAACGATCGGTTCCCTAATTCCATTTTACGACCGGAATCCTCTGGATGAAAGTTTTCCAGAGACGTCTTGAAGAGAACATTTTTACGAGCATCCATGAGCCTCATAGAAAGCTGATGCGTGGTGTGCGTGCCCTCTGTAGTCATGAGCTCACGTGTATCCGTTGTCGTGGGACGCACCTTTAGATGTACGGTAACCAGGCTCAGGTTAGCCAAATTTATGCTTTACTTTGCAAGGAGAACGCTTATCTTTTTCTACTTTGTTGCTCGTTTTCCAATGAGTTCGATGTAATTTGCTAATTTTTGATGCTTGGTTGGTCATTTTTCAATGAGTTCGATGTAATTTGCTAATTTTCGATGCTTGGTTGCTCATTTTTCAATGAGTTCGACATAATTTGCTAATTTTTGCTGCTTGGTTGCTCGTTTTTCAATGATTTCAACCCTGAGTCGCTATAATTAATGGCGTGTCAGTGTTTGAGAACGCCAAGTGTATTGTGGAAATCGCTATGGAAGTCAAAAATTGCGCGAGTACTGCTGGCCAATGGCGGTCTTCCCAACATCTTGGCTGATGGCTCCATCAGTGCATTATTGTGGAGTAATTTTTTTCTGCTTCTTTACCTGAAGACAAGGATTGAGTTAGTAGAATGTAAGCTCAATGGGAGGAATAGTTCCTTCTCCAGGGTCTTCTACTCGTCTTCTCTGTTATTATCACCAGAGTGGCTGCTCGTACTTTAGTGAAAATATCATGACGGTCGGACTGGGATCGAAGCAGGGGTTAATTTTGCTAAAATGTGATTGCCCATAGAGCCTCGTAGAAGACAGCCATCGTTTCTATGCTACCCTCATAAGATGAACTGCAGTCAACTCTTGGAAAAACATGCTTGAGACATGTTTAGTTAGATTGAAATTATAAGTATATTTTTTTCGGATCTTTTAGCTCAACGATCAATTCCCAAAGGTCTGGAGTTCTCAACCCAGTCTAATAATAATGCTTTTATTGCTTTCATGCAATATATATTGTGAGTTGAACTACAGATCGAAAATAGCGTATATTAGTTTTTGAAATTAGCAGTTTCAAATTATTGCCTCGTACATTTGGCACATCTTTTTGCACATCCCAAACAGAAATAACTGCGAATCCGTAAAAGATTAATTCAGTTACTACATACATCTGATGCGCCACTCATTTTGCGAGAGTTGCTTGCGTCATTTAGGTTTCGTCAGAGATATGAAAATTAAAAATTCAGCAACATATTTGTAACCCTCTCCTTCAATACGCAGCAGATATAATGAATACGGTGTTGTGATATCTTAAGGTTCGTTTCCGTATGAGTTACAATCCGGCAAAGAGTTGTGCGTACATCTATTTTGGTTATTGAATGTTGAGCCTCCTGTACCTATACAAAAGGTAAATTACTTTTCGACTGACAGCTCATTATTGACGCTACGCTGATGAAGGCAGCAAAAAAAGTAGCTGGACTTTCACAGAGATCCGGAGCAGGCGGCAGCGAAGTTCTGCGCTCCCAAATGTATAATCACCGCACCAGAAGTTGTGGCCAGACGCTCCTGTGTTCGCTGTCAACCGAGTTCTGCGCCACACCCACTCGTGTTTTCAAAGACCGGCGCAAGTATCAGAGCTACCATTACGGTATATCAGAGCCACCATCACGTAGAGCTGTGAATCACGTTTAATACGTGTGCGAGTTTTGCTTATGTTTCGACCAATAATTCTTCCTGATAGGCTTTTTCCGGGCTGCTGAAGTGGCCGTGACCTACGGAAATATGGTGGCTTTGTCGGACACTGAGCTATCAGGCATGAAGCTTTCATGGCATGTTGGCTCCTGAGTTTTAATATTGTAACCTGACATAGTAACTTTTGAATGAACTATTTTAACACTGAAGAAGAGTAATTATCTAATAATCAGTTAGGACCAACAGGCAGCCCCTAAGTTCTGTGGAAGTTGTGAACAAACTTCTTTTATTTTTACTCTACGGATTCCAAAAGAAAATATTCCAATTCGCTGAGCGACGTCAAAAATTATGCTCAAGTACCAAGCGTTGTCAACTTTAAAATTACTTCTATTGATCAACCTTTTATTTTAGCCCGTATATTGCTAGCTGACCCATAAGTACCGGTAATTAATAGCTAAGTGGCTCGCATCTGTGCCTGTCATAGAATAAACATTTATTGAGTGGCTTGCATCTGCGCCTGTCATGGGATAAATATTTATCGAGTGGCTTGCATCTGCGCCTGTCATGGGATAAATATCAATTCCTGCCAGCCAAGAACGTGTAGTGGAAATTCCTTAGTGCTGCATTAAACTCGTTAAGCTGCTAAATTTCATGATCCGATGATTATCTCACATGGAAAGTAAGTTCAGTTTTGTGTTTGTATATCCTCACGCATGCAGGCTCTTTTCGCCCTCATGTCATAATGGATGATGTTTTTGTTAATTTTTTAACGCTTCCCTCAAGGGATGCAGATAATGTATCTAAATTAATTAGGGCCCCAGGGAGAAAATGTGAGGTCCATCCCGAGCTGAAGGTTAGGTAGGCTTTCCTTTTGTTGGAATAGAATGTTTTCGTTTTATTTCGGACCATCTTCTTCGATTCACTGCTGTTATTTTTTCAGCTATTATGACTTCCTTCCTCAACTATTATCCCGTTTCGTAAACTACTTTCAATTTTGCTATTTCTAAGCGCAGGGCTTGGGGACACACATTGTGCATAGATTTCTCGTTCCCTTGATTTTATTCCAAATGATGCTTTCCTCCTTCCTCGCTTGAGAAAACGTTTTTGGTGGCAAAGTATTTTCAAAGTAATTCGCAATTTTATCTAGAAATTTATAACATGCTCAATCCTCTAAGCATTTTTTTTCTGTCCGCTGTGTTTATGGTGGGGCAAGAAGGCAGATCTTATGCTTGATCCTGAAATGATGTAGCATGTCTACCATGCAAAATGAAAAATTGTCCGCAGCAGAACCGAAACGATAATGAGGGTATAGGTCTCCACGGTAGATTCGCACAAAATTTTTGGGTCGCTGCCGCAGCAAGGTTTCGAAACTCGATTCTATTGCCACGAAAGTGCCTTTTTCGAGTACTCTGGAGGTTGGATTTTCAAATCTTTAAATTTTTCATGTCGTCAAGGATGAGTTGTAGCACGTAATCGACTTCTGTAAGCTGCGTGCCATGGCACATACCTCGTACCCAAGTTGAATTCAAGATCGTACCGATACAACGACGTAAATCGTTTGAAAATCTGGATTCAGGGTTCTTGGAAGGGTGGTGTATTGGAATGAAGATTTGTAACCTTGTTTTGGCAGCAACCCAAACAACCCTGCGAGTTGCTTGCTCCTCGGACGTGCTCACGCTGCCGCCCTCTGAGCGTTGCTGCTTCATGGTGAGCTAAACTCTCCAGTCTTAATAAAGTCCATTCTTGCCTCGCTTTCTCGTGTCGTATCCGTTGTCGAGATGTGATGCACTTACGATCAAGTGGAATGAAATTTGGTTTAAACTGATGATTTCTAAGTTGGTTTTAGTGCAATGAGCAAAATATCCCCCGAAAAATAACCTTAATAGTTCTGCATTCAGTATTCGTTACTTTCGAGAGAATCCCGGTCTGATGGACCTTATAAAGAAGCAGCTTGGAATTGTTAAAGTGCTGAAACAGCAGTCGACCTCCTACGTACTCCATTTAAGCCCGGGCTTCATGATAAGGCATTCGAAAATGAAATTTCATCCTCTTCATGCATCGATCTTATTTAATCGTTTTATTCTTTTTTTCAGTTTTACTTTTTTCTGTCATGGCTTTCAAGTTCATGTTTTTTTGCCTTATTATGACTTTTTAATAACTGAAAACTTCAGATTCGGCAGCATAAAACTTTAATCCTACTTTCAAATAATGAAATTCTACCGAGCTGGGACTAGGTGGAAACATGTATTTCACGGATTGAGGTTGACAGCAAATTTTCATCATTTTCGCCGTCGTACCTGTGACTCTCGATGTCGTTGCAATTTTCCCTCTGGAAGTGCGATGAAATGAATTGATTATTTTGTGAAGGGTTCTCACCAGTGCATGCTTTTATGAAGAAATCTGATTAAAATTTGTTGCTCCATTTGGATCTTCGAAATTGACTTCGGCGGAGCCATCAGCGCAAGTTGTAAAAGCGAATAGGTTTTGTGGCTGGATTTCGAATTTTTCTTCTTTTTCTCCTATGAGACTGGCAGTGTTTCATGGAATGACCCCTAGGACTGAAGGGTTACATTCAAGTTTTTGATTTTTTTTCTATTGAGACAATTGTTATTACTTTCTATGCTCTCCAGGAATTCCATCTTCAATTGTGTGTTCAGGATAAAATTTGATGCACTAAGTTATTTTTACTCCTGATATCTACTGATTACACGGACTCAGCTCTATACGGTTCATGTTCGCTAGTAATAAAGTCGATGTTATGTCTTATTCTCTCACGGCAATTCACGTTACTGAACACAACCGTTCACCCTTGCCTTACATCCAAGCCTACCAACGATGGTCGTGATGTGGCGTTTGCCGATTAAATCTCACTCAATATATCTCAATTGTCGATTTTAGAACTTGGAACAATATTTCTTAAAAACTTCATTTGGGACGTGCCATATTTCAATTCAAAACACGTTATACTTAAACTTTACTTGGATGTTGTGGTTACCCAGTTCGATTTCATTCCTTCGCGTATTATTTGGCGAAATATTACACTGCCTCTACGTGAAGAGACGTTTTGAGTTCTCTAGTAAGAGTGAAGAATATCTCGGCAATTTCCTGAAACACGGTAAATTAAGCTTCGCACCCCGAAGACAATTTTTCGCATTTCTCTCGTTCTTCTTCGATGTTTGTTTAAGATTTAGTGAATTTTAAGAAGATCCTGTGCCAGTATAATAGCGTAATAGTCTTCCGCTCTTTCTTGCTCGTTGAAATACTGTTGCCACAAAGCAGCAGCGGTCTCACTTTGTTTCACGCATAATTTATGAAGGCACGTGCTTTGAATTCAAGAGAAATTTCACTTGTAAACAAGATTGTTCCACGCTTCAAATGGATCGTTTAATTTTTACAACTCACTCATTGAGCGAAAAAGAAACGAGTTTTACAACTCACTCGTTGAGCGTAATCGAAACTAGTTAATTTTACTTGCTGAGTTTATCATTCTTTTCGTGAAGAGTTGTGAGCTCCTTCCTCTATCTAGCGAAGATTTCTAGAATTCTTGCGATTCTTAACCAGTTTTCAGTAACGTTAAAATGAGACAGAAAAATTCTATTTACGCGATCGCAGGTGAACAGCAAGAAGCTCTCACGCAAAGCCGTGATGTGTGTCCCGTTCTCAAACATCTTAATAAAAAAATATTCCTTTCCCTCCATTTGAGTCCATACACGCTGATTCTTCGTATCCCTTTCAGCCAGTATCCGACGACACCGATACTCCGCAGCCATGAGCTGCGTGCCGTGTTTTCCAGGTTTCATGGCGCTCCTCTAGCCTCAACTGTTGTATTGTTTGCGGGTGACGCCAATGATCCATTGTTGAAGGTTGGGTAAACCCGTACGTATAGCATTATAGGAGCCTATACCCGTACAGATGTTGGAAATCTGAAGAGGCAATTCTCTTCGCCCATTGCTTATTAGGTGATGAGAGCTATTCTCTATTTTGTTTGGCAAATGCTTCATGCTCAGAGAGTTTAATCCAGAGCATTGTTTTGCTTTGGAGAACACGTCACATCACCTCCACGAGTAAAGTAATTTTTTTTTTATTTTATGAATTTTTATTCTGACTCGTGCTCGCAGTTAGTGTGAAAGTAACATCTATTGTCGTTGTTTCTAGCTTTTTTGAATTGATGCTTATCAGTGTTAGTTAAAGCCGTTTATCAAAACTACTACAAAGAATATGTTTTTTAGCATTACAGCCATAAGCTGCGATGGGACCGTGTTCAGTCAAAATATCCCGTTTTATAAGTATCTCAAGATTTTCACGCAGCTTCAGTCTCCTTGACGCAAGGTTTAACTTTAAATGAGAAGGTCCCGAGATCGGATATCCGCATCTGCCCTCGAAGGCAACTCTTCAGATGTAGAAAACTGAGAAGACGGAAAGAGAATGTATAGAGAAACCCTACTCAGCGAGCTTGCATTCCACTCTCTCCTTTCTGAGGTGAAAGGCCATTGAAATTGCAAAAAAACGCAATTGCAAAATGAAATAACCCGTGAGTATTGTTCTTTAAGCCGTACAACACAACTCTGAGGAGACTTTTCAAAATATAAGAGCTGCAACTCCGGAATGCTTTTCGGAGTCCCCGCAATTGGCGTGGGATAAGCAATAGGCTTACGTTACATAGGCTTGTCTGTCCTACACTACGATATATGACGGTATCGTTCTCCTGGAGGAAACCGTCAGGTTACGTCAGCTACGAATAGGTCCTCGGGACCTCTATCTTTCGGAACACTTTCTTTTTCATGCCTTCTTCGCTATCTCATATTTTTTTTCTCTTCCTTCCTAACTTGCAGTTTCTGTGTGCTAGGTATTTTGCGTGCGTGAGAACATTCCTTGAGCATAGATTCCTGGATCCTACAGTTCATACTAAATGGCCCTTTCTTTTCGCCCTCTCGTGGTCACCTTTACTGTGGTCAACGTGTCTCAAACTAACATTACGATAAAAATGATCATTCTACCAATTGGCTTTTTAGTTTTATTAGTTGGGGCACAAAACGCTCAGCGAAGAGTAACATTGGACCGCATTTTGTGCTTGAGTTCTTCATTTCTGAGAACTCCGTAAATCTCAGCATAAAAAAATTTTTAAACTTCTATCATGTGTTCCTGAATTGATGAAGGGATATTTAGCATCTCGTACCGTGTTTCTGTAGGCTCTGCATTAGGTGAAATCCTACTTGTTCTATCCTAACTTCTCCTAACCTAGCCTACCTTGACCCAACCTACCCTAACTTCCCTAATTTGACCCACCCAAACCTACCCTAATCTACTCTAACTTACCTTAACCTGCCCTAACATATCTTATCCTACCCTAACCAACTCTACCATATCCTAACCTGTCCAATCTAAACCAACCCTATCCAAATTTTAGAAGAAAACAGTATGTATCCATGTTACGAAACAGAGAGACTATCTAACCAAGGAACAATAATCTACATGACGCACTGCCTGCCCTGAATATTGAGGCCCGTGCCAGGCGCGCGTCTGCCACACGGAACGCCACGTCAAGGAACCCTACCCTCACCCGCGGCCGCCGAAGTGTCGGTGATGTCACTGGATGAGCTCACGCAAATTCCTGCAGCTAAAATCGCTTAATCAGCTTCATGAGAAACCCTGGGGATCCAGCTAATGCATCTGAACGCAAGGAATTTTATTAGTTCTAGACCCACCAGTCTTCGTATCATGAATGTTACAAAGTTCCGTAAAGAATAAACAGCTCACCAGAACGTCTGAAGGGGCGGCTTTTTCAACGTCTGTTGTTGATATTCAAATGGGTGAATAGAATGATTCTTGAATCTAAGTGGGAGAAACGAGATTTCTGAAATCGATTGCTGCTAAAATGGGATATCGTTGATCATGCAAATTAACCATTAAAGTAGTGAGTATGGAATTTAAATCCTGATTATTATTCATCATTACTCCAAACTAACGAGTAATTATGTCTGTCGAACAGTTGTGCAATGTACTCGAAAACTTAACACGTTTGCTGCCGCTGGACGCCCATGTGCGTCCAGCGGTCTCATGTTCAGTGAGGTTGCTAGTAGCAGAGTTGAAAAAACGACTTTCCTGCTCGGAAAAAATTGGATCTTTCCTATAAGTGTGAAAATGTAATAGCATGATGATATTTTACCTCGTAAAATATGTCATAAAATCTCTTGTAAAAAATATGTTGAAATAATTGAAATGCTGTTCATTCACGCCGATACGTAAATGAGCAATTTACCTAGTGGTAAATCGGCAGTGCACGCGTCAAGGCAGTTTGGTGCTTGAGCTGATACCGATTCTTTCTGCAGCCATGATATTTTTCGTGTACTGTATAACTCTGTCAAAAATTCAGTAGAGATGTTTATAAAATGTGTTCAAATTACAAACACAATCATAATTTTCCCTGTATTCACTCTGAGTGTGCGATTTTAAGAATTAAAAAAACCATCAACAAAAACGTCGATAAACTGCCTATCAGTTTACATATTGTTCTCGATCAAACAATGCTTTCTGCAGCGTGAATCTTTCTACTTCCAATGACGGGAAAAGTAAGAACGCGGAGTAAAATATTTTCTTCTGTGAAAACTCATGAAACAGTTTCAAATTTTGGAGCTTTATCTCATCATAAGCAGTGTGAACGAAACTTTTGTGTGATTGTAACATAATTCATCGTTTGAACTTTCATTAACTGAGATTACCTAGTAATGCCTACTTCTGTAAGCATAGCTATGACAACAGCTTGAAGCGAGAAATTGTACTTTGCTTAATAATTTTAAGAACACTTAATTTGACATCGTATTTGTGCATAAAATTTGCGTTATATGAGCTGCTCAGCTTAGTTGCTGTCCACCCAAAAGAGAAGGTCAGCTGGAATGTTTCCAGTCCGATGACTCAGATCTCGAGGCTCTTTCACTCTCATACGCAGTGCACGGTACGTCATTCCTGCTTAACTGGAAGTACATTGTACGCCACGAAATTCGTAAATTAAGGACTCGCAAAATGTTGCAAAACTCTTCGTCAAATTCTGCAAATATTGCTTGGTATTTCATCCGACTGAGGGTCAAAACATTAGAATAAAATCGCACATTTAAGTATGTCTGATGATAACCCTCATTCATGACCTGCAGGGTTATGCTAGCATCGCGTGCCGCCGCTAGTTTCAAACTGAGCTTTGCTCTGTTCATGTACTTCAAAAGCATCTGAGATTAAGTTCATTAACTTCATCTCTCCTCATCTACCGTATCTGTAGAGGCATGTAGTGGTCCTCTACCCTTGACGGAGTGATCTCAACAACGATTCGATGCACGGTCGGCACTCTCCCCATTCACAGGTGGTGCCGCGCTGTCTTCGATCTGAGCACGATTTACTCTTCGAAAGCTATCTTGAATTCCATCACTGCGGAGAGCAATCTAGTGAAACTTCGACATGTTATGTCTCCCTTGCTTGGCCAGCTTTTACGCCCCTCCCTCTCAAATTAGAGCAGGCGTTCGATGAACACACAAGTGAAGCAAATGAAAGCCGTAATTCCTTCGCAATACTTTGGAGGTAACTTTCCCTGTCTCAATTTTATATGAATGACCTCTGGATTTTCCGACCAGAAAATTGGCGGTCATTATACATCATGTGGTCGTAGCGGATGTTACTATGAACGATTTATTTACACGAAGTACAGATGGGCAAACGTTTCGCCAGGTAATGCGTGAGTGGAGTTGGACGAAGATTTCGCTTTATTTATTTTTTATAAAGAGTGATGAAAATGAAAGTATCACGTTTGCCCCACCAAATAATGGTTCTCAAACAAGTAACAGGCGCGCATTGACTTTAAGTGCACGTACGTGTAAAGGAAGTAAGCGCAAAATGAAATTACTCGTTAGGACCACACAACTATAAATGGTATCCTCATGCAGTCCTACATCTCCCGAGGCGCCGCTGGTACATTTTCTAGCAATGAAGCTTTGAGTGTAAAAACTGTAAGTATTTGAGCAAAGGCCTGCGTAAAGTTAATTATGAGGATGAAGGCGCGTTGTTTTCTTCAACTGCCGGTGCGGTGTGAGAGAGGTCAATCATGAGGCTTGTACATACGCGCGCGCAAAGAAAGTTCTTTCGTCAATCCCACGCGCAATACGCTGCAGGCTACGTGTGAGTATGTTCTTCTTCGCCCTTCCTAGCTGCGTCTCTGGATGTATACTTTCTTTACCTTGCCTCTCCTGTAGGCTTTTCTGCTGCTAGGCGGCTGCGTCTCTGGTTGTATGCTGTCTTTAATATGCCTCTTCTGCAGGCTTTTCTGCTTTCAGGAAGAGAGCATTGCTATAGGGCTGAGCGAATGCGAAATTGGGATCGAGTAAAGCAAATTCCTAGAAACGTGTTACAATACTGAATTTTACCATTCACGGAAAGGAACCCTAAATGCTCAATGTACCGCATATTTTGACTTGAATTGATTAACGATTGACATTAGCTCATGTTTATTCTTGAGTTAAAAGTAAGGCATCCGGAGAACAAGCATGCTCTCACACTTTGATCCCATAAGATCAGCCAAACCCTCTAGTAAAAAAAACATGTTTGACTCACCCTATGTTTTATTAGAGCCCTAATTCACTCAAACACCCTAACCACGACAATCAATAGACGAAGGCTGTGTCCCCAGCCTTTGTGTGGTCCATTGTTCGGGCTCGAGCAGTGACTCAGCGACTTCTGAAGTGTGGTGCCCTGCGTGCCAGATCGGAGTCTCGCACAGGCTTGAGCATCAGCGGGATCTACTGTTTGTTAGACATAACCTAATTGAGGACATCGGCGTCAACGTTTGCTGAGCAGATAGTCGCGCTTGCTGGAGTGCATTTTTCTTGGCAATTATTGTTTTACATTCCCCTCAGGGGGATGAAACTATTGTATCTATGAGAATTAGCGCTCCTAGGGGGAAAATGTGAGGGCTCGAGCTGAGAGTTAGATAGACTTTTTTTATTGAAATAAAATGTTTGGTGTTTTGTTGAAGACCATCTTTTTTCGACTCACTGCTGTCCTGTTTTTCAGAATCTCTGACTTTCCTGTTCAACTTTTATCTCGTTTCATAACCTTCCTTCTCAACTTACTGTTTCTATGCAAACGAGCTCATGTCTGGGAACACCCTTGCATAGATTCAGCTTTCCCTTAACTCCATACTAAATGGTGCCACCATCCTTCCTATCTTTGAACATCTTTGTAGTGGTAGGAGAGGCTAAAATAAATTTAAAATCAATCAATTATTGCTTTACGAGAGCGTGTAAGGCGCCTTCTTTGCTCGGTAATTTCGAAAGCCAGCATCTATAGATTGATGTGAGAAGAGGAGATGAGAAATGAAGATTTAGGTTCATTGAACATGAGTTGTTTTAAATAGTTGTGAAAGTCGATACTTCTGAAGAGAAAGTGTTGAGGTATTACAATTTGGTCGAATCAAAATTTTGAAAATATTACTTTGTGAAAGCTTTTCAAGTTTAATGTCCCAGCACACAACTTTTTTTAATATTATGTTGCATATATGAAGTATTTGATATTAAGGCGTTTAATGAACATAATACACAATTGAATACAATAAAGTATTTTAGTACAGAAATAACTGCAATAATTTTAGTAGTTTCAGGAAGTTAGTTTTCAAGCAAAATTGAATCAATTTCTTCCAAACTAATGGTCACAATTGCAAATTTAAAGCGAATATTTTTTCCGCTTGGAAATTGAGTCCTGTTTTTCCACATATTATGCAAAAGCCATTCTCTCCACTGAGCCATTCGCTGGAAATTGAGTCCTGTTTTTCCACATATTATGCAAAAGCCATTCTCTCCACTGAGCCATTCGCTCCACTGAGTGAGCATCATTCATGACTCCACTGAACAAGAATCCCTTCGGAATCTCCAACAGTCGCTGCACGAGCCACTGCTCAAACGCGTACGCTACAAGGATGAGTGAGCTCTCCCCAGCCCTTTGACATTTCATCCAATCACGAAATGCATTGTGGCTCGTGAATAATTGCGAAAATGGTTCGTTAGCGTCACGACAGTGTGGAGGTGTTCGCTAAAACAGTGAGTTTTGGAGGATAATTATAGCCTGACGGACAACATTTAAGCTCGGGTCTTAATTCATATCGATAGTTCAAATGATGACGTGTTGTGTCAAATGGATGCGTTGATGTTGACTTAGTTTGTGTGATAGATTCGGGTAACATCACCTCCTCAATGAGAAAGTTGGCTTTTGAATTTTTTAATGCACTGTATATATGACTTGTCAAGACAAGGGACATCATCATTCTTAGGGACATCATCATTCTAGGTGTGTCCAACCAGCCTACACGCTTGTGTTACAGATTAGAGCCCGTAAAAATGAACAACGCGTAAAGAATACGTATTGACATTGCACTCCATGTCCCTGAATGGGAAATGAATTTCACATTTGGTAGTTGCAAATATTATTTCTTATCATAGTTGTACGACCGACATCCGACATGGTTGCAGGAGGCAGCTTCCAATATTCGATTACATCGAGGTGGCTCACTCCTTTCCAGCCTTGCATCCTTCATATAGTTGCATCAAAAATAGCAAGCATGCGAAAAAAAGCACATGCACCTTCTTGAATGGTGTGCAAATCTCATCCTTCTCTTTTACTTACTATAAGTTTCCGGTCTGCTCTATCGCCAGATACTGACACCATCCTTAGCGAATGCGGGGGAAAGGTGACCTAGAGAGCATGTTATTAGGAGATGTTGTAGTAGAGCGTGACTCCAGCGCTGTGTATATCAGCGAGAGTGCAGGCGAGGGCGGTACAGTTCTCAGGCCTGGACAAGTTGTCAGGTAATGAACACAGCGCGAGGGCTTCCGCTCCCTCTCGTGCCATGATGCTTTTCCTGCGCCCCATGCTTCTAGGTGTTCGCAAAAACTATGGTTCTCGGTAGTGCGTAGTTCTCGATAATTCTTCATAGTTCTTGACAGTTCTAGATAGTTCTTGATAGTTCATAGTTCTAGACAGTTCTTGATAGTTCGTAGTTTTTGATAGTTCTTGATAGTTCATAGTTCTAGATAGTTCTTGATAGTTCATAGTTCTAGATAGTTCTTGATAGTTCATAGTTCTAGATAGTTCTTGATAGTTCAAAGTTTTTGATAGTTCTTGATAGTTCATTTTATTATTCCAGCGACGGAAAAAATAGTTCTTAAGATATGAAAAGTTCATGCCATTTGGGAATATAAGCATAAGGAGCTCGGAATAATTTAGCGTCTTCATAGTCGTGTCATGATGCTTTTCCTGAGCGTGACGCTTCTAGGTGTTAGCTAAAACGAGATGTGAACTATATAAAAGAGGGTTGTATTTAGCTCGCACGATGGTTCTTGATAGTTCATACTGCCATTTTATTGCTCCTGAGATGGAAAAATCTTCCTGAGATAGAAAAACTCAAATCAAATGAGAATGTAATCGTAAATAGTGCAGAACAATTTGGTGGCTTCGTGCCTGTCAAAACAACGCAGAACGTCTATTCAAAGACTGTGTTTTACGTGGAGGTATTTAGAGCTACTGACTTGATACTTCTATAATGACAAATATTTATGGATGTTCTCACTGTTATGCATAAATCCATCGTTGGAAACATCTCTGTATTATGAATTGCACTGGGGTAAGTTGCAAGTCAGTTTTTGCAGTGGGAACCTTTGAATTCCACAGCAACCTAATGTTTGGTTCCGGTTTTACAGGTCAAAAGTTGTACACAAAAAATCTCTTTTGCTTGCCCTGTGACGGAACTAAATACGTCGTAGTTGAAAAATTTCTAAACACGAAATGCTCTCGAAAATTTTTGTGCAATGCTAAAAAGAATGCCGGTAGTCCTATCAAAAACGCTGAATTTCCACCGAGATGAGTAGCACAATTATAATTATTCACTCAAATGCTTTGTGCCCCAAATCTTTAGAAAAACTTATGGAAAGCTCAATTATAATAATTCAATCAAATGCTGTGTACCCTTAATCTTTAGAAAAACTTATGGAAATCTCAATTATAATAATTCAATCAAATGCTTTGTACCCTAAATCTTTAGAAAAACTTATGGAAAGCTCAATTATAATAATTCAATCAAATGCTTTGTACCCTTAATCTTTAGAAAAACTTATGGATGGCTCAATTATAATAATTAAATCAAATGTTTTATACCCTTGACTTTTAGGAAAACTTAGCAGAGCCTTCACATCCAACTCACGATAATGGCGCTAATGTACCTGCACCAGACACGTCATGGCGGCGGCACGAAGACCGCGATAAAGCCGGCCGGGTCTGCACGACGGTCATTTCGAGGTCCCGATTTCACGGATCACAGTTCACGCATCATCGCACCTTGTCATTGCTCCCTATTTTAATTGAGGGGAGCGTTGTGAGGCTCGTGCATGAGGAGCGAGTTGCATGACTCAAATACATACTTGAAATTTGACGCTGTTCTTTCCAGCTATGGATGATATGTTCGCATTAACTAGGGGCGTGAACTTTCTTCCTGTCTCAGGTTCTGCTACACCACGACTGACATACTTAGAGTCTCCTACGCACAGGCCACTCGAGAAAGAAACGTATGAACTAAGCAAGTTATTTTGATGAGGGAAAAATCAGGGACGGTAGATGGATATTTCATGCGTCACTGCAAGATTTTGCTACCTATGAGATGTCTAAGATGACTGTCAACCCAGAAATCTTAACTGAATTTGAGATGATATATAGACGAATGAAAAACAAGTTTTCTTGTTTGGAGTTCTGATAAAGAAGGAACTTGAGGTGTTCTGCGCACCTGATCCGTTCATACATTTTCAGATGAGCTTTGGGCTTCACAATAAAGTGGTTATCTTACTGGTTGAATTAGAGTCAGTGTACAGAAAGAACATAAGATTGTGTTTTTAGCGACAGTTTTAGCGGTGCATATAAGCTATGTTAGTTCCCAAAATAAATTCTCTCCGTAAATATCCTTGAAGGTATGAGTACCTCGAATAAAATCTGAGAATTTTAGTGACTGTTTATTTATTATTACATTGTAGTCAATTTAATTTCGAAATTTTAGTTACTGCTTTTTTAAATCATCATTTTAATATACTTTTGAGTGGTACTTTTTATTTTATAATATTGATGTTCGGGGACATTAGTATTTTACGAATTTTTATCCAAATCCCACGATGTTCAATGTGAGTGAAGAAAATCGAGCCATCTGGTGCTTCAAAGTCTTTCAATAAAATCAAATCATTTGTTCGGGGACATTAGTATTTTACGAATTGTTATCCAAATCCCACGATGTTCAATATGAGCGAAGAAAATCGAGCCATCTGGTACTTCAAAGTCTTTCAATAGAATCAATTTTTTTTAACCCCCTTTACTACTCAAACTGCCTTTACTGCAACCAACCTATTCAAATTAATTGTTTTATCCTCAGATCAAGAAAGAAGAATTTCAACACTGATTTACTGAACGTTTCCTCAACTTTATGACCTGTGTTCACTGTATAGGAACTCCGATAGAAAGGGTCGTCGCGATAGAGAAAGCTCGTCCGACCTTCCCAACCGGACTCATCTGCTGGTCTAGCCCAGTTTTTGTGAGCATGCGTTTACAGCATGCCAACCAACCAACCGGCTGATGCCCTGCATGTTCTGGTCGTGCTCGTACCATTTGCGCATGCGCGTTGATGCACTTGCTTCATTTCGCCTGCATTAGATTTCGTCTGCTTTGATTTCGAATGAATAGTTTGTTTTTTTGAGATGTGAGGGTATTTCTTGGAAAAGGAATTTGCGTTGAAGTGTGAGGGGTTGTCAAAATTTTTCGGGTTAATGTTGTTGCGCAGTGTGTGGATTTGTGTAAATTCTAAGTGAACGTGTTGCAAACTGTGTTTAATAAGAAATATTTGAGAAAATCCGAGCACAAACGCTAGACACCAATCAATGTATCTTTAGTTACATCGAATGCGGGTAGCAAGAAATAGTTCATTTTCATCGAAAAAAACCCACATTTTTTCCCACATGGGGATCAAATGAATTTTTTAATCGCTCACTGTTGCATTGTGGGATACTGCAGGTTTTCCTTAAGAAATTGCATGGAATTTCCCTTTCAGATTTATGGTATTTGCTCGCCATTCATTCCTCTTATAATTTAAGAAGTAAAAAGAAAAAGTTCAGCGGAAGTTAAGTTTCTGTTTACCTCATCCGCACAACGCGAGTACGAGCACGTGGAACCTGATATCACGAGAGCTGTTTTGCCTCGCATGGACTTTAGCTTTGCTGGAACTCAAGTACTTGTGCAGGTCTGCAAGATACTGAGATTGGTGTTGCAGTTTTTCCTTCGGAAATTGCCGGCGTGTGTAAGAATTTTAATCGGACAGCGAATTACAGTAAATCAAAATATTGAATCCTTATTCTTAGTTCAGGTTAGAATCTCATTATTATGGTTAGAATGTCTTCTGTGAATTGCATTCGAAGCAGAGCTCATCAGTTTAAAGTTGCAGTCACAAACTCAGGAGAGTTGTTCAAAATTTACTACAGCGCAGTACATTAAGTACATGAAGTATTTAGGCAAAATGGTTTCTCACTTAAATGAACCAATGTGATCCAATGTTATCTCCATTCCCTTGAGTAACCCATTTTAGTAGATTTTTCGCTTTAAATCTAACTTGTTGAAGTCTAGAATTATTACTTCACTAATATGAGCTTAATTAATTAGGCTGCACTTGGTGCGATGTGCTAACAGGCGCAATCACTAATCAAAGATTGCTCAGTTTAGTACAAGAAAGAAAAAATCAGTTTGTTTTCAGCGAAGATGAGACAAAAAATATCATTAGTTTTTAATAAGTTTTAACTAAAATAACGATGATTAATTGATTAAATTTTAGTTAGTTTCTTGGTTTAAATTCTTTTTCGTTCACAGCAAGCGTCAAATAAAATGTATCCTCTCAGGGAATATGTGCAAAAAGCTTTATTTATTTTGAGATGTGAGGTATGAGTCGCTCTCAACGGATCGTGTCATATTGTGATCATTTTCTATTGCTTATTTATGACGGAGTTGTGGCTTGTAATGAGTTTCTTTCGCCGCGCGGTGAAAGCTTCTTCCAAATTCATGTTCATGCAAACGAGAATCCCGCTTCGAGGTAGGTTGTCCATACGCAGCTACACTCGAGTTATTACTTACCTTTTAAGAACAAATTTAGCATGTGAGACGCCATAAAATTAATATATTCAAGCACACAATGTCCCCGAGATTATATTCCTTTGAATCTTGTTAAATGATTTTAAACAATTTATTTACCACCAGCGATATATCTGTAGCTACACATCTGTTTTTCAAAGCCATTACATTGGACACATTTGAGTTTAGTTGCTTGTGGGCCCGAATAACTTCAGCGACTTCTAGGGCATCATATTATCAACGCTATTTTAAGGTGTACAATTATGTTTAACTTAGTTCACTTAACCCAAACGCTCACTATAGACTGATCAATGAATTGCTTCGCTCAAGATTCTGTGATTAATTTTATAACAATGGTTAATTTAAGAGCAAGTTTAGCATTGAAATGTACCATAAAATTTTAGATAATCGTGTATACAATGAGATTGTGAGTAATGAAGCATGTTCTCTCAGCATCATGCCAAATGGGAACTAAGTCTGTTGTGTGCCCCAGACACAATGTCCATCAACATTGCAATTGCTCAATTCTAAAACATGGAAAACTAGATGATATTTTCAGACTCAAAATCTCCATGTCATCAAAATAACGGGTCTGATAAGAATTGCTATTACCAAAATCACCAAATAAATGTTCGGAAGGTGCTTGATTTTCAAACTCAAAAAGCGAAATATGAGGTTAACGGCATCACCACAGACGTTATCAATCATTATTATCAAAGCTATCTGCGACAGCATCGCTCATTTTGCCCTGGCTCTCATTGGTTTTCTAAACAAGACGTCTGTGAATTCGTTCGAAGCTGGCGAAAGAAAATCAGTACTTCGATCTTGCTGGTTTGGTTTAAAATCCGATTGGTATAACTTATTTTCTGTATCAACTTTACAACAAATGAACAGTTTTTCTTCTTAACTTTCGTTTTTCTTTTTGTTCGTGCTGTTGCTCAGAGCGTGTTGGGCTCCTAACTCTCATGGCAGGCTCGAATGATATGCATTGTATGTTATTCTCGCTCCTCCTGTCGATTCCGCACCATGCATGTCGTCGAAATTTCCAATCGGCAGCATTTTCAGTTCATTCGTTGCGTCCTGAATGGGATAAAGGCCAAAGCAATTGCTTCAATAACGGGAGCATACATTTTTAGCAATCTACTTTCTCAACTAAGATGCAAGTTTTAGAAGTTAAACACGCCTTTAGTTTACTGCTGAATTTTCTTTGCAATTTTGTAACATTCACGTGAAATCATGAGTTTTGAATCCATTTAATGACATGAATGTACGTACTTGAGTTTGTTTTTCTAATTAGTTGCTTGGCTGTGCTTATCAGGCCTGACCATTTTTTGCGTCAATAAATCAATAAATTGAAAGTGTAAAGTTTAAATCTGGTAATTTACATCCGTACTGAATCAAAAATTTGTTTCGTTTGATCTCATAGTTTGTATATAACTTCATGCATAAGTACGTCTTTGGGGATAAGTTAGATATGAAGACTTGTGCGTTAAGTGTATATGTAATTACTATAATTTTATAACTATTCATTACTATACGTATTCTAATTCGCTACTGCATTCATGTTGAACAAAAATGATTGTTCTCATAACTACGCATTTTTTGGCTAAACAAATTCCGCGGCGCTTTCTAGCGAATCAGACGGAGCACGACAATAACAACTCAGAAACTTTCCTTATTTTTACGAGAAATAAACACTCGCGGTAAGCTAATTATCAGCGTCGACTTCCACGAAATGACAGTGAAACCGCGCTCGTGGATATTATTACTCGGGCTGTCTCATTAATTCCGTCATTTTACATGCGTGCTGTCGTAGTAATTTTGTGTCTTCGAAGGGTCATCGCACGGCCTTCTGTTGCTTGGGCGTTCGACCCTCTTCCTGGCTTGGTCGCAATGAATCACAGATACTGAATATTCCGTACATTTCAGGTGCGTCTCTCAGTATCCTTTTTTTCACCCTCATTTTTCGTTTTTGCTACATAATAGAGCATCGAGTATACTTGCGTTATAGATCTCTTAAAAAAAACAGTGATAATGCTTGCTGTAGCACGAACATTTAATCAAAGTTTTCATTATAAAATCGTTTTATCTTTCGATCAGCATTGCAACTAGAAGTGTGTTAGAGCGGGTCTGTGACACAGGCTTTACCGCTTTTCAATTTAAGCTTTTTTAAGCCATCAGATGCGGGCATGGAAAAAAACATGAATGAATATGTACGCAAATCCTAGGAATTACGGGATTTACCATCACGCTCAAGTTCAGATCGGCGCGCAAATGTAGTTCTCGTCGTGACAAAAAAAATGCGCATTTCAAGGTCATTGAAGTAATTTGCCAAGTTCAAATGCCTCAAAATTTATGTTTCTTCTAGAAAGCGTACGGTCCGTACATTTATACTCCAATTAGCAGTTCGGAATGGCATAAATTTCAGGTCTCAGTTCGGTAGTAAAATACACATTGCAGGTTGCACAGAAATCCATTGTTATTTAAATACCGCACAGCTTACACTTGTATCTGTACCATGCTTCCTTACATCTGACGTGGCTCAGCAACAGCATTTCTTACATGAATCAGCGTTTCCATCGCACAGATTTCCATGCTACCAGGCCCCGAAGCCACCTGTGGCGCCTCACGTATGTTTTTTAAAGTTTGAGTCTAATTTAAAAATATTGAATTGGCGCGTGGTAAAAATGAGGTGACGGGTACCATAGTTGTTAATTAAAGACGTGAATTTGAAAAATTTACTGAAATTGCTGTATGTAAGATATCAAAATAAATAAAGTTAGCGAGTCAACACCAATACATTGTAAGTCAAATTCGCTACGCGAAGCTCTTTCTTCATGGTGATCGCAACCCATGAGTGTAAGCAGTGCTGCGTCGTGCAATAGATTGTTTTTGATTCATTGTTTCTCAGCGGTATTGATGCCCATCAGGGCAGGAGCTGCTCTAGGACGCATAATTACTCGTATGATGGATCAACTAGTATGTCAAAAATCTTATGACATAATCATTCACTGATGAATTAATGATTGCTATCAGTTTATTTCTGCCTTGTAGTTAAAAATAATATCCTGCGGCCCCGTATTATGCAGAGCCGCCAGCGTTCGGAAATGACACGAAGAAAAACTCCTTCATTAGCATTCATTATTTGTGTGCAGGAGCTAGTGAGCTAACCATAGAGCAGCCATTCTTAACCTTTCCTATATCAATGACCCCCTCGGCTGTATGTGTTGAATACACAAGGCCGAAATTTACCTCAACCAGGGGTAAATTTACCCCTGGTTCAGAACCTCTGCCATAGAGTGTTTCTCAGGACTCACAGAAGCTTGTCTCAAATTTCGCGTGTCTGTACATGCGGTTTGATCTCGTCTAGATACATACACTCAACCAATGGTCCCCAAACTCTCCATGCAACAAAGGAAGAAAGAGAACGCTCACTTTTAAAAGGCAGCTGTATTCAAATTGCGCGAAAACGCGTGCCACTGGAATCACCATAAATAGCAATTCCCCTGCAGCTCTGCTTATGATGTGCTGGGCAGAGCACTCAGCATAAGCCTCCCGTCCCTCTAATCACTGACGTTTGTTATTGCTAAACTCTCTCTTTTTCTCGAGCTGATGTGAGCTTAGCAATCTCGGGTCTGCAGCAACCGCTCGATGCTTTCCCAGGCCTCTCATACGTGCCTTATCTTGCGAATCCTGTTTGACGCTACAAGCCCTTGATGATAAATTCACCGTTTCTCTTCTATGGTTCATTTTGAATGGCTTCCCAGCAGGCAAGTGCCAGTGTTTTTGTTAGGACTCCTCCGAATGGAGTTATTTTACTGAAAGCAAAAGTAAGATCAGCTTCAAAATAAAACTGAAGCTGATCTAGAGTCAAACACAACGTTTTCGAAATGAAAGCTCATGTTACACACAGGGCACTTGTAACGCATTTTCTTTATATAGGTCTTGTTCTGACGATTTTATTACGACACAGGAGAAGGCTGGTGGAAAAGGTCAACGAGAAAACTTTCTTGCTCATTAAGCTTGTACTTCATTCACTCTATGTACGTATCCCTTTAGGTTAGTAAGCTAAAAAAAATTTTTTAATGGTAATGATGGAATGACCAATAAAGATGTTTCTTCCTGCTAGAGGTTTATCAGTCGCTGGTGCACAAACACTGATGCCCACTTTTCGTTTTTTTCCGCTTGAATGAAACAACGCACTGGGAGCGACGAGCGCCGGCGAGTTTGTAAGGCAACTTTTATAAAAAGCAATGAATGGAGGCACGGCTTTGGCCGGTCAGCTAGGAGACGCGACCACATCGAAGCCTATCGTCGAGCATTTCGCTGGCTGTTATCAAGACAACCCCAGATCGATGATGACCGCTTTACTCATCTGAGTGATGTTCCATTCAGTGACTTGTCGACAGCGCTCAGGGGCCGTGGATCTCAAAGACCTCATTTGACTTAGCGTGCGTGCGCGCTGTAGAAAATGAACTCAACTTTTCCGCTTACGTAGTCGAGGATATTTAGAGCTGGCCGCGTCCAGCTTTCTCTGGCGAGGCGGTTGCCCCTGCCCTGCATGTGAGCGCAACTTGCCGGTATCGGGCCATCGCCGGTGCTACGTTTTAGAGTTCATGCGCATCTGCCCTGTCTCCTCAGTATGCCCCGTGGCGTCTGCGTTTCTACTGCAGACATTCTTCATTCAGATCCATACTCCAGTGTCGTCGCGTAGAATTATGATTTTAAAGGAGCTTCTTAGAGAGAATTCGTCACCTGTCTCGGTTGTCTTCTGAAACACTGGGCCTGTATAACTGATACGAACGCGTGGTTCCTCTCCGCGTAAAAAACCGAGTTCAAATTCGCTTTCAAATTTCGGTGTTATCCCCAAATGATCACCACCTGTCGCGCGGAGCCCCGTCTGAGCGCACGGGGCAATTAAAATGCCCCGCAATTATTGTCGTCGTTTGTCACTGCGTAAAGTGCTCATAAGGCAACTCGGCTGAGACAAGCAACTCCTGATTATGCAAAGAAAGCTCGCTTACGCGCACACCAGAATGTCCTCTTGGCCTGAGGCTCTACCTAGGATTTCGCTTTCCTTTGCCCTCTCGAATATTCTCGAGTGTCTGGGGTTCTTAACCTCAAGACAACCCGCACCCTGTCACTTGTTCATCTCTCGCGTGGTAATTCAAATGTAAAACTAGGGAACTTAAGATTCTATCGTCGATATTTTGTGTTTGTGAGGAAATAGAACCGGTCAAGTGTGCCTGTATTATGGTCTCGTTTTTCACATTATTTCGGAATGCTAGTCTAGCCAGACTTTTTTGTGACTGACTTGAACGATGAATGAAGAAAAATAGTGCACACATTTGATTCCGAATATTTTTCTCGACTGCGAGCGCACTTTTATCTTCCTGGAGTTTTAATTCTTCTTTAATTTTCTACCAAAATTAATGCGACTAAATGTTAGATATTGTAGATGTTTTTTCTTAAATGGAAGTTACAGTGACGATAAAAGTATGACGAGCACAGCAAAAGTATGATGGGTCCTGTAAAAAGTATGACGAGCACAGTAAAAGAGTAACAAGTTCAGAAAATATGTCGGGCTCAGTGAAAGAAAGAATGACGATCCCAGTTAAAGTATGACGAGTTCAGAAAAAAATGGCAGGCCCAGTAGAAGAATGATGGGCCCAGTTAAAGAATGATGGGCCCAGTTGAAGAATGATGGGCCCAGTTAAAGAATGATACTCCCAGTTAAAGAATGATGGGCCCAGTTAAAGAATGATGGGCCCAGTTGAAGAATGATGGGCCCAGTTAAAGAATGATGGGCCCAGTTAAAGAATGATGGGCCCAGATAAAGAATGATGGGCCCAGTTAAAAAACGGCGGGGCCTGTGAAAGTATAACGAATTTATTTAAAGAATGACGGATTCAATAGAAGTATAACGCGCTCAATAAGAGTAAAATGGACTAAGCAAAAAATGACGGGCTTAGTGAAAGATATACGGGGCTAGCAAATGAATGGCGGGACCTGTAAAAGCCGGGGAGGCCAGTTAGACGGTACCGGCAAAAGAATGGAGAGTTTAGCAAAAAATGGTGGGTCCAGAAAAACAATGGTATTAATATGTATTAAGATGATTATGGAGTATTAATATTAATAGTATTAATATGATGGAACCAACACAAATATGACGAGCCCAGCAAAAGTGTAACAAGTCCAGTAAAAGTATTACGGGCCCAGAAAAAGCGTAACAAGTCCGCTAAAAGAATGAAGGGCCCAGCAAAAGTGTAACAAGTCCGCTGAAAGAATGAAGGGCCCATCAAAAGTGTAACAAGTCCGCTGATAGAATGAAGAGCCCATCAAAAGTGTAACAAGTCCGCTGAAAGAATGAAGGGCCCAGCAACAGTGTAACAAGTTCGCTGATAGAATGAAGGGCCCAGCAAAAGTGTAACAAGTCCGCTGATAGAATGAGGCCCTGCAAAAGTGTGACAAGTCCAGAAATAGCATGACGGTCCCTGCAAAAGTGTAACAAGTCCAGCAAAATTATGACGGGCAGACATGCCTGGCTGCTACAGCCACACGACCGCTGCCCAGCGCAGAGGAGCAGGACGGCGATGCCTTGGGAAAGCGATAGAAAAAATAGCTTCCACATCCCACCAAACAAGCCTCAGTGGGAGACTTTCATTAGAGCTCAGTTCCGGCCCTGTGTCGAGCCTCAGTCATTTTGGTGCGTACGTTAAGAAGGTAGCAACGTTTGTTAGTAGCCAATTTGAAATGCCCAAGTAACAGAAAATCCAATTTAAGATGCCGAAAGAAGACTGCTTTTGAATCTTACTATCATCTCCGGAATGTGACCGCGTGGATCAGACGATTTTCAAGTATAACTTGACTTGAAGTCGAGCGCACATGTTGCTCTTCAGGATCATTGGGTAGGCATTTTTATTCGCGTACTTAACAAGTCTGCGCTTTTACATATGCGGTCTTTCACTGAGAGCCCATTTTTGAAAGTGAAGTGGTAAAGCTCCTAATTTTCTAAATTAAATAACCTGAAACTCATGGCTATGAATAAAAATATAGAATCAAGCCCTCGTAATGAAAGAAAAATTTAGTAAATGCGCA
Source organism: Platorchestia sp. MABIK (assembly GCA_014220935.1). NCBI lineage: Eukaryota > Metazoa > Arthropoda > Malacostraca > Amphipoda > Talitridae > Platorchestia > Platorchestia sp. MABIK. The sequence goes on along the minus strand of JACJUY010002267.1, from coordinate 59,904 downwards.
GTCTATATATTCCGCTATCGTTAAAATAAGCCAGCCCTAAGCGCTGGTCTGCGACGCAAATGGTGGGGGCAATGTTGTTTGAACAGCATACTGGCGGTCCTAAGCCTGGACAGGGAAAGCTGGGTCTCATTCCCGAGTGTTCCTCTCGGGGATTTCGTACCTCTCTTGTTGCTGCCTGGCAACCTGTTCCCCGGTACCGAGGTACAACTTGTTCCAAAATTTCGATAAGCAATTACTTTTTAGCGGCATCGTGCGAGCATCCTGTCGCACTGTAATAGATGGCAGTTTGGAGTGAGCCGCATATAAATTATTTCTAAACTTTCGTTCTTGTGGTATTTCAATATTCGTTGTATACGCAACAAGTGGTGAAATTTAAATTTTCTGGGATAGAACCCGCGTGATGCTAAAAAAGTCTTCACGTAATTGAATTCTTCTTGTTACGAAGACTTTTTTCTTCAGCAGATCTTGGAGGCACACTTACTAAAACAGATTTCAGAGCTTCACTCAATGGAGTATACTGCATGGAAACGTCAATTTTTAATTTACATGTCCTTATACTTGTATCGAATCAGCAGTATTTCCTATGTAAAATTTATTGTGAAGCTCCGGTATTCCAATGTTTTTTCAGCGTCTTCCTGAAACGGGAAGCTCGCGTGCAGTTTGAAATACCTGTTGACCTACTCTCTAGGGTCTTTTATTTTCTTGCATCATTTAGTGATGGGATTGTGCTAATCAATGAAGACTCTCAAAGTTTCACTCCCTTGTAGTGCTCCCAGTGCCTAAAATTTACTTAGTTTCGCTCTTATGGTGGATTCAAATTGAACAACATCGGTTAGTTTTAAGAATCTTTGGATAAAGTTTCATAAAGGGTAAATACTAATAAACTGTAAATTCTGTGCACAGGGTAACGTTTTCTGCAGGAAGTTCCCAAATTTTTTTATTTCTTCGGTTCAGTACTCTCGAGGTGATGATTTTTAATATTAAGGTGAGCGCATGTAGGTTCTATAAATGGAAAAAAGGAATATTTTTCAAGGAAAATTTGGCACCTATGCGTTTTGTAGTCACACAAAATATGTGTCAACCTACTTTTAAATTGTTCTGTGTAAAAATGCCGATCAAGGAAGTGGATAAAAATAGCAGCAATAACAATAGAAAGTTGCAATACATGTCTGTAACTCTAAAATTTCAACTCGAGACCAGGGGATCATGTGAGTTAGGCTGCTGTGGCGTGCGAGAGCTGGTTGGCAAGCGCCCGGCCGCCCCAGCTTTAAATGCTGCCTTCAGATGCGCTTTCTAATACAGAGAATTTGATCAAATTTGTGACCTGCGTTTCAGTTCTGCCTTGATGGGGCGTCAGCTTACCAGCTTTCATGATTCGAGCGGTGGTGCTTGGAAATATAGCCTTGGATGGCTTTGATTGTGTTTTTTTTTACAGAGGTGAAATTTAATTCACCTGTGTTTTTAATGTTACGATAGATTTATAACTGTGTACTGTATATGTAACAAGAAATTTCCTTCTAGGTTTCCAATAGTTTTTAGTAATTCTACGTATTTGTGTAACTATTGTTTCAAGGAAAAGTTCGTGAATCGTTGAAACAACCCTCTCGAAAACCTCCTAATAAATACGAGGGAAGTCTGTTAAGTCATGTGGACTTCACTCTCTAGAGTAGAGTAGACTTCTGAACCTTAGAGTGAAGTCTACCAATTCATGTGTAAATTTGCCAACAGGAATTTCTGGCGTACATTCGATAATGAATGAAGGTATCACTTACTACATCAGTTTCTTCAGACGTGCGATTTCAAGTCTGACATTTACATGCACTCTTATTCTCGTCATTTCAAGCATCTCTTAGATTTAGGGCAAAATTTAGAGCATCGCCTTGCAGGTATTCAGGATACAAATAGTGAATTTAACACTTTGACTGCGATACGACCGATCGATGGGTCGTCTGGAAAAGTTTCAACAATCTTCTAAAATTAATGGTATTTAACGGACCTAGTTAATGCTTGGTGTTCGTAAAATTTATCATAACTTTTGAATTTAAATTTGAGTTGAACGTTGAACTTCAGTTTAACCCATCGCAGTCAACGTGTTACAACTCTAATGCAGCTTTCCGATGTGCTCATCTTGAGCCAGTCTGCCCGACAGTGGGGGAGTCCGCAGTCGACTGTGAGCGAGGCTTGTGGTGCTTGCATTCGAGAGTGAGGGAGTCCTTATCGCAATGGTCATTAAGGAAGAACTTGTGACCCATGCGTGTTCCGCTGCTCGGCTCTCGAGGAAAGTTTCAGTAAGTAGGGAAAGTGCTGAAACTAATATTTTTCACGGAACTTTACGTGCATGAGTCACTCATAGATTGATATGAAGTACGCAAAATAGAGAATTAGCATTTGGTTTCTACATGTCATTTAAAACGTGATTTTAATTTTAATTTTAATTTTAGCAGGTCATCATGTACATCTTCAGTGTATTCAAATCATGGTTAGAACAGTGGGCTAGAGCTCAGTTGATCACTTTGCGATACTTTGTTATAGGCAACATATCAATTATTTTCCGCACGTTTCGTAGCATCTTCTTGAATTCTGCAGCGAGCTGGCAACTGCTGTGTTAACACTTAAATCGTAACGTGAGCAACCGGTGGCCATCAAGGGGATTTCCATGATGCTGATGACCGACCAGTAGTCACAAACTCAATTTTCATAATTGCCTAATGAAAACTACATGAATGCGTGATCCAGTTATTGCTTACTATTTTCAACATTGCTTACTACAATTGACTATAAATTTGAGTTGAATATTGAACTTGAATATTTAGCTTCAATTTAACCAATTGCGGTCGAAGTGTTACGAGCACCGGCAGGTAAGAGTGTGGGTGCCGGCGGGTGTGTGTGAGGCGAACCCGTGGCGAAGAAGAGCCTGGGAGCTCTCCTGTGCTCTGGATTTGCCTTTCAACAACAATACATAAGCGCATGCATTGAGTGCAGCACTCGCTGCATGCGATTTGTGAGCGTTCAAATAAAGCAAAAAAAGTGGGGTTCCCAACTGAAGGTTATGTAGGTTTTTATTTGATTGAATTAGGATGAGTTTGTTGTTTTGTTACGGACCATCTTTTTCTCGGTTCACTGCCGTCCTGTTTTTCAGCCCCTACCATTTTCTTCTTTAAATTTAATCTGGTTGTATGAGCTTCTTGCCTAACCTACTGTTTTTATGCGCAGAAGATCTTGTGTAGAAACATACCTCAAATATAACCTCCGTTCCTTCAACTCCATACTGAATGCTTCTTTCCTCCTTCCTCTCTTTGGAACACTTTTGTTGTGACTAGGGAGGCTAAAACTAACTCACCTAATCTCATCTTATAGAACGTGAAAAGTATTTCGTTCTCTTTCTACCACCCAGAATGGGAGAGTTCATCCACACATAATTTTTAAGTATTTTTAAACATCAGTGTGCTCGGACGAGTGTGACCGGGCAGCAGCCATAGTCAACAGTACAGAGAGCGATCGAAATTTGTAGACATCGATGACATGCTCAAAGAATACCCACAACCATAGCTGAGCGAGAACAGAATTTGCAGAGGGTTCATTTGTGCATTAGGTAGCTCGAAACTTTCTCTTCAGGGCAGACGCAAGAGAGTGCCACTGTCCTGCCACACCAGACGGCTGCCTCTTAAGTTCTTTTCTTGATGCTACAGCTCCGTTAGTGCGGTCAAGATTGTTCTTTAGGCAATAGTGTCTTCAGTCTTCTTTCAGTTATTGAGTCGCGATTATTTTACCGGTTCTGGAGTCAGATATTTAAAAATCTGTGATATTTACATGAGCAGTTCATCTTTCTTAATCATTCGCACAAAATCACTGTGTCCTAGATGTGCTTAAGGCTTAAAAAGCGAACCGAGTCTGAATTTTATAACACAAAAGTAAAAAATTGTGCTGCTGCCCGGTCATGCCTAGCGGGATTCAGGCGAGCTTTGACATTCAAGCACAGCAGCAGGCTGGAATGAGGGAAATTCGAGCTCTATCCTTTAAATTAAATTATGAGTCAAAGATTAACATCGTGATCTATCAGAGAATACCATACTCTCCCTCGTATCTTTAGTGCCACTGCTGCTGCGAGGAGTAGTACGTAAGATAAAAACTCAGATACATCTCTTGGGGCATGATAATTTTTAAAAACATATTTACCACAAGCGAGTTATCAGCAGATTGCTTCTTAAGGCTATTACAACGGGCAATTGACTACATTTGACTTGCACATTGACTAGTGCATTTACTCTTTACTTCTACAGTTGGCTCGAACTAGACGGGCCCACCAGGGGTCGAGATAGATTTTAATAATTCTTATTCAGAGACGAGAATTTCGGGCATTAGTTTGCCTGAAACTACTTCTAGCCGTTTGGTACTTAAAGCTTTTGATTCCAGCTACTCTCAATGATGCATAAAGTTAGTAATATTAAGAGTGAAATGAGACTTAAAGATCAAATGCCCCCTACCGTGGTGCCTCCAAAAGTATCCTCAAGATACAGCGTTTGTTCCCCTCTTATATCCCAATGAACTGTACGCACGAGAATCTGCCAGGGACAAGTCTAATACCTATGACGAGGATCTCCAGTGCGCTGATACATCAGTTCACTCCGTAAAGTGGGCACAATGAACGTTAAAATACAGTCATACCCACGAGAAGGCGACCTATATGTTTTAGTTCCTTTTCCCTATAGAAGGAATTAAAACATCAACGCTCAGGTCTCGTCCAGCGTCATGCTGCAGAATAATGAATATCAAATTTAGGGTTACGTTTCGACCAGAGTCGCAAGCAAATTACAACTATGGGTCCCTCCAGCTTGCATGCTGCACAAGATCAGGGTGTCACAACAAGGGTCTGCTTAGGCCGGGATGCGTGGGAAACTGGATTGCATTCTGTGGCGTCACGCTGCCTGAACACTTTCTATCTCAGTTGTCCTCCTGGTCCAGTGCAGTGGTTTTGCTGTACACTGTGATGCCTCACTGACTGACACCTCCTCGTAATGGCTGACGCCAGGTGAATTTTGATTTTATTTGATCTGAGTGTTTTTTCCTAACCTGTGTGAGCGTCAAAAATATTTTTTGTTGTGCACGTAATTGGCATCATTTTTATGAGCGCAGAGCAGCGTTCGGCATAAATTATAGCTCTCGAACATGCAGATTCGTTTGCGTTGGTTTTTTCATTTGTTGTTGGAATTATGAAAAAACTCTGGTGCGAATGCATTAAAATCCATCTGAGTTATTGTCATGAAAAAGTGTTAAATGTACTGTGTAAAGGCATGTTGTTTCAATTTTGTAGATTTACAGTCATTCAAATAATATGAAATGAACTTTCCAGAATTTTTTTTTCAAGTTTTGCGTACGGGGGCACAATGTTTTTCCTCAGCGAAATTAAGCAAACCTTGAAACCTCCGTCGTAGAAAAAGGGGCTTCACGCCGAAGCAGTTCGCCGCAAGTTGCGTATGTGTTTTTTGCTTCTGCGAGACGGCGCTAGCTCAAACTGCGTTATTTATTGTTGCCAACACGGGTTCATGGAAAGCCTCGATGGCTTTCCCTCTGGCTGCCGGGAACATCTGCAGGTCCTCGCGCGTCCACCCAGCGTCATGGATGCGTATTTGTTATACTCGTATGCGTAGCTACATCGTAAAAACGAAAAGTCATCACTTGTAATATCAAAATGCATATAATACGAATAACGCTAATGTTTTACAGTTAAAAATCAAATTCACTCAAACTGCAATGTGTTTCAAAGGATCATTAATTCGTATTTCAATGTTTTTCATAAGTTTATTTGCAATTCGTGCTCTGAACTTTAACAATTGGTCGCTACGTGCCCGTGCTGCGGTGATTGGCTCTATGCAGCCTCCGCTTATTACAGACATGTAGTGACAGACAAAACATCTTTTGTTCTCAGCAAATGATGAGTTGCTTGGGAACCGCAATGTTTCGTCCACCTCTCGCATGCGCAAAAAACCATGGGGCATTCGTCAGGTGCCACTGCATACAGGGTGTTTCAAAAATACACGGCATAATTTCAGGTATGTATTTCCCACATGTAGACAATCA